>JAVJIF010003474.1:0-122961 GCA_038442645.1 Agave tequilana | reverse complement strand
AACCAAATTTCTTAATATTTAAATTGAGGAGAAATTATGTACCATAAAACTTTGGTTGTTACAGTTCATGCCGGGGAGATTGACGGCAGAGGCTATTCATTTGGTTCGTCAACTTATAAAGCGATTTCGAGAGAGGAAGAACAATTTGCATATGATCTTTATTTATTTAGAAAAAACTTATGATAAGGTGTCAAGAGAGGTATGTACATTGATGAAAAAGATAGTCCCCATCAAATATATTGACATAATCAAGTATATGTACGATGAAGTAGTGGCAAATGTCAGAACTTGTGAGGCATAACAAGTAATTTTTATACCACAATTGGATTGCATCAAGAATTGCATTGAGTCCATTCTAATTTTTCATAGTGAATGGATGAGCTTACTAGAGCTATTTAGGATGAGATACCGTGATGTATGCTATTTGCTGATGATATTGTCCTAATCGATGAGACGAAGCTGGGGTAAATACCAAATTGGAGTTATGGAGGCAAACTCTAGAATCTCGAGGTTTTAGTAGGGTCAAAATAGAGCATATGGAGTGTACTTTCAGTAAACAAGGAATCCGAGATTATATTATTGTGAAACTAGATGGATAAGAAATACCGATGAGCAGTCATTTAAGTACTTGGGTACTATTATCCAAAAGGATGAGGAGATCGATAGTGATCGTAACATTCCGTTATGATTGAAGGGAAAGTTTTATTGGACTGCTACTAGGCCTTTGTTATATGGCACAGAATGTTTGATTATAAAGAGACATCATGCTCAAAAGATGAGTGTAGTAGAGATGCGCATGTTTCGTTGGATGTGTGGTAACACGCGGAGAGATAAGGTGAGAAATGAGGATATTCGTATTAAGATAGATGTAGCCTCTATAGAAGAAAAGATAAGAGAAATCGCCTACGATGATTTGGTCATGTGACCTAGACCTACAGATGCGCCAGTCCGACGAGTAGTGCATATCAATTTAGGGCAGTTAAAAGAGCGCAGGGGAGACCGAAGAAACATCGATGGAGGTAATACGACAAGATATAGAGGCTAAGGTCTTAGTGAAGATATATTGCTCGATAAAATAAGTGGAGAAAGCTGATCCATGTGTCCGATTCGGCGTAATTCTCTTTTGGTTCATGTAGTCTACCCAAAATACTTGAAACAAATGGCTTAATTGTTGTTGTTTATGCTAAAGGAAAAAAAAAAGTAAATTAAAAAAGCTGGAGCCGAGAATTGGGGGAGCTTGAGCGAGGAATTAAGGCGATTAATATGAGAGACGGAGTGAGAGTGTTGGGGTGGTGGTGTTGGGGGGGCCGGGGCGAGAGAGAGAGAGAGAGAGAGAGAGAGAGAGAGAGGAGGGCAGGTACAGAGGGAGCGGGTGTGATGGGACGTGTTGAGGGAGGTAAAATCGTCAGACCTGTCATCCTCCACACGACCACGAGGTGGATGTCTACGTTGTGGGCCCCATCCCCCGTCTCCCCCTTTAGCCCTCGACCTCAAAACACCAAACACCAAATACCACCACTAATATTTCCACGTCACGGAATTGTTCCGTCACTCCCTGTTCCCGGTTCAGTTCCAGTAACCAAATCCACGCCCACTTTCCCTCCAATTCTTTCACCTCGCTTCTTTAATCCCCATTTACCAAATTAACCCAAAAACATGTTCTCTCTTTCTCAGTCACTATATATCTCCTCTCTCTCTCTCTCACTTTTCTCTCTCCCATTCCCCTTCTCTTTCTCATGAGAAGAAAAAGAAGTGAACTCCATCTCTCAATCTGATCTTTCCCAATTCAAAACATATACCCCATACAGAAGCAGCTGAAAATGATGATGAGCATCTCCAACTCCTCGGACGCGGCGAGCAGCCCCGTCAGCACGACGAGCAGCGGCGGAGACCCGCAGCAGAAGCAGCGGCCGAGCAGGTACGAGTCGCAGAAGCGCGGGACTGGAACACGTTCGGGCAGTACCTGCGGACCATCGGCCGCCGCTGGCGCTGTCGCGGTGCAGCGGGGCCCACGTGCTGGAGTTCCTTCGGTACCTGGACCAGTTTGGCAAGACCAAGGTCCACACCACCGCATGCCCCTTCTTCGGCCACCCCCACAGCCGGCGCCCTGCCCCTGCCCACTCCGCCAGGCCTGGGGCTCCCTCGACGCCCTCGTCGGCCGCCTCCGCGCCGCCTTCGAGGAGAACGGCGGCCAGCCGGAGCCCCCCTTCGGGGCCCGCGCCGTCAGGCTCTACCTCAGGGAGGTCAGGGACTCGCAGGCCAAGGCCCGGGGATCGCCTACGAGAAGAAGAAAAGGAAAAAACCGACCCAGCAGATGAAGGCCGCGGCGGCGATGACGGCGGCGGAGGAGCCGCAGCACCAGCAGGTAATTAGTAACGGCGACGGAGTTCACGGTGGGGATCTGATGATGGGTGGGGGGCAGTTTGGGAATTTCATGGGGGGAGAGGAGCAGGAGGAGCAGCAGGTGGTTATGGCGGTTGTGGAGGCGCACAATGGGGGTTTATACCGCTCTCCGTCTTTAATTAAATTAAATAATTAAATAATTAACGTGGGTAATTAGGGATTTGTGCTTCCTTTTTGTTGGTGGTATGGGTTTTAATTAATGGATATAGTACTGGTAATGTATGATATTTTGTGTCGATTAAGACTTTGGGAAAAATATATATAATGTGTCGTTATATGTTTAATTATATATGATGATATCGCATGCTATTTTAATTAGGGTTTCTCAGGGATTTTGGCTGTATATAATTTTTCCTGATAAGTTTTTGCTTTGTTATGATGATTTGTGTGTTCTTGAATGGTTAGGTTAAATTTTGATGAGAAAGATACGAACTTGTGTTTTGGGGCGGCTGATTAGGTTATTGGTTAATTCTCTGTGTGGTGCTAGGCTACATTATTGGATCCTCTCTCTCTCTCTCTCTCTCTCTCTCTCTCTCTCTCTCTCTCTGTGTGTGTGTGTGTATTGTTGTAGTTCTTGCAAACTTTGGGCTTTTTGCAAATTAATTGTTGCTTACATTGTTTTAGGGCATTTTTTCCCCTTTCTTTGCTGAATAGAGTCTGAGTTCATCTTAGTCCTAGCTATTTTGTCTTCCACTCATTTGATTCTTATTCTTGCTTTGGAGCCTTCTTTCAGTTGATTCTCTCTTCCATCTAATTCCTATAGATTTTGCAGTTTTAATAGTCTATGCTCATCTAGAGTCATAGAGAGTTCATACGAGCTACTTGAGAATTCATCTCTGTGGACAAACTTTGAACATCCTAATGTGTCACAATTTTTTATTCTTTGGGTTTCTGTTCTTTGAAACAACATTTAGGGATTTTGATGTTAATTAAAATATGCAATTTTTGCTCTATCTCTTTTGATCTCATCGATGAATGACATCATTAATTACCTTGCCTGATAAATTACATACCCTTACTGTTACCATTTCACCATAATCAGCTATCTAAGTACAATGCTCCTTACATGAAAGTTCTACACATAATCAAACTTACAAAATTTTATTTTGAAAATATATAGCATCTAAGCTCAAACCGAAAGCTGGCTCAGATTAGAAATCAACATGATATTTTGTTAAGATCATGATTTTACCTATTAAAAAAATTCTAGACTTTAAGAGACTCAAAAGTATCAGTATTTTTCACTATCCAACACAGTCTGATTAAAATTGAATTTCAAACGCCTTAATAATTGTAAACTGTGAAGTGATGATGGGATTTGTCATTGTCAAGATCAACAATCCCTTTTTCTCCCTCTGATGGAACAGCTGAAGGAAGTGAGAGAGTCCTGAAATTTAGGCATTTTTAGGTTGAAATTAATCATTTGGTCTCAAAGTGCACACAAAAAACAGAAGAATCTACTAACCATCAAATAACTGTGACATAAAGTTACAAACATTCCAAATTATCTCAATCCCAATCCCAATCTTGATTTAATTCCAACAGTACTATTCCTTGCACATCAAATCCTTGAGGGAAGAGCCAAGACTATACGAATTGAGTTTTCTGCTGGGGTTTGGCCGGCTAAGTACGCACGTACACAAGAATACTAGAAGAATATAGATGAAATGAAATGATGGCATAGAGTCTGACATAAGTCGTCCCTTTTTGAGCTAATCTTTGAATAATGGTGCAGTGCTTGTACTGAATTATTACAGTATTATTACTGTAGCAAAACCCATACAGCTTACTTGAAAAGGAGAAGTAACTATTTTCTGCTTGTAATGGATAGATATTATATGGCCATTGTTTAGAAAAAAAAAATTGTCGTGACAGATAGAAAGAAAGGGGAAAAAATTGCGGATGACAGAGCCAAGTATTAGAAATAATGTATTTATCAAAAGAACTATTTAGGATGTTTGTGGATCATTTGATGTCACATTAGATTTGGTTATAGAATAAAGATGCACTGCAACTACTGCTAAGCTAATCGAATTGAATTAACATCATGTTTCCCTTAAACCTTCAATTATTGTTTCGAGAGTACAATTCTTGTTTCATAATAATAGAAGCCTCTAGTGTTTGTTTATTTATGGCTTCTAGAGGGCCACAATCAGTCGTTTAATAGTGCTTAATTTGTTATTGTGCTTTAAAGAGTGATTTCCATTAATTAGAACATATATGAATCCATGGTTTATCTTTGCTCCATACAGTGCACATATTACATGTCATATGAAATTTATTTTTCCTTAAAGAACCGCGAATAGTCTTTGTATGTCTTGAACCAACGCTTGAGTTTAGCGTGAGAAGTTTCTTTTCTTATTTTAATTCAAAAATCTTTTTGCCCTTACGTAAGTGAAGAAAGTGTTATATATGCTAACTGAGTTAAGCAATCTATATATATCTTAACTACGTGTTATAGTGTGATTTATTGCTAAGCATAGATAAAGAAGATGGAGAAGAATACTTATTTATGTAATGACAAGATACCACTATGTATGATTCTTGGTTGTATATATATACACATATTGATCACATGTTAACACCGATTTAGGAGAAAAAATAGGAAACATTGAATGAGAGAGAGAATAAGAAACACATAGTGCATGAGTTTCATGAGTCTCATGTGTTCCTATAATCGTGAAGAGATTTTAGAATCTGGTCATGAGTCTCATGTGTTCTTATAATTATGGAGAGATTTTAGGATCTGATTGATTTCATGACGGGTTTTTTCACATGAGTTACATGTTGTCATTGATATCTCTAACACACCCCCGGCGCAAGCGAAGCAGATTTGAAAGAATCGAGAGCTTGTTCTCCAGCATAGAAAATCTTAATGAGCTCCAAGGCTTAGTAAGGATGTCTGCTAATTGGTCTTTAGTGCTGACAAACTAAACATCCAGGACTCTATTAGCGACATAGTCTCGCACAAAATGAATGTCGATCTCAACATGTTTGGAGAGTGAGCGACGAATCGGATTGATCGAGAGATATGTTGCACCGAGGTTGTCACAGAGAACTATTGGGGGAGATTACGGAACTCCAAGCTCGCAAAGTCATGACTGCAACCAAATGACCTCTGCTGCAACATTGGCCACGCCCCTATACTCTGCCTCAGTGCTAGATCGTGCCATAATACACTGCTTTTTGAGCTCCAAAAAATGAGATTTGCACCAAAAATGACACAATAGCTACTGGTGAATTTTCGATCATCGATCGACCCTACCCAATCTGCACCGGCGTAAGCAGTAAGCTGTACAGAAGAATGATGAGAGAGAAAAAAGCCATGTTGAATAGTAGTTTGAGGTAACGAAGGATCCGTTTTACAACACTCCAATGCTCATCGGTTAGAGCTTGCATGAACTGAGCGACCTTGTTTACCGAGAAGGCAATATTGGGTCTGGTAAAACTTAAGTATTGTAGAGCCCTAATAGTACTTTGATAGATAAAGGGGTCAGAGAGACTTGCCAACAACCTTGGAGAGCTTACAGGAAGTAGTCATAGGTGAGCTGACAGACTTGACGCCATCCATATTGAGTCAGAGAAGTAAGTCACGGATGTACTTCTATTGAGAGAAAAAGAGATCTGAGGGTGTACGGTGACACTCCACACCCAATAAAAATGATGCTTTCTCCATTTTCTTGAGTTCATCAAATTTAAATCTTACTTATCTTCTCAGGGTATTGCTCATCGCTTATCTTGTCCATACATTAGTGCCCAAAATGGCACCGCTGAAAGAAATGACCGCCACCTTGTCGAGACCGGCCTCACTCTTCTAGCCTGGCCAAATGATCCATTTCATTACTGGCCTTATGCTTTCCAAACCGCCTCATTTGTCATTAATAGAATGCCCGCCACCGTCTTTCATAATCTATCTCCCTACCAAAAATTATTTTATAAAGCACCTGACTACCTTTCCTTATGAATTTTTAGTTGTGCTTGCTACCCTCATCTACGTTCATACCAAACTCATAAGTTTAATTTTCGTTTCAGTCAATATGTCTTTTTAGGTTACTCGGCTTCGCATAAAAGTTATCAATGTTTGCATGTCCACTCTAGTCGTATTTACATCTCCCGAGATGTTATGTTTGACGAATCTTCCTTTCCTTTCCAGTCTCCTCTGTCCTCTCTCTTTCCCCCCACCTACTCTCACGCCTCCCCCACCGATCCCCATCTCCACGTCTTTATTACCTTCCATTGTTCCAGGCCCATCTTCTCATGCGGGCACCACTTAGACTGTTCTCCTCCTCCACCACCACCTCCATCACATGAGTCACGTGTTGTCATTGATATCTCTAACAAGCATAGCTAAAAAAAACATCAAAAAGAAAAAGAAAATCTAAATAGGCAAGGCCTTCTCCTTAATCAGGAAGGGTAGGTAGGATGGGACAACAAGCCTTATCTTCTCACTTCCACTATGTAACTCAAGCAAGCTTATAGCTTAACATTGTTTAGTGAAGCTTGATGTCTTTTAGACAAATTGTGAGTTGTTATTAGTGCTGTGTTGCCCCAAATGAAGCAAATGATATTCTAATAGAGAAAAATCTAGGGAAAGCAGCTGTTTAGTTGGAGGGGGACCAACATTAGTTAGCCACGGGGCCAACGAGGGTTCAAAGCTAAATTGTTTTTTTTTGGTGCATGGTGGTCCTTGCTCCCTAGAGGAGACACCACTATCAAAACACACCAACATGCTGTTGCGACCGGGAGAACCCACAAAGAACAACCACAAGAGCACAAACAACAAGAAGAAAGATGACACAAAGATATAACAAGGTTCGACAATTTTGCTTACGTCCACAAGTCAGAAGAGAGAGAGAGAGAGAGAGAGAGAGAGAGGAGAGAGAGAGACTGATGATTAACATACTTTTACAAGAGGAATATATATGTGTTCTCACAAGTTCTTGATGTCCAATACAATGAACACACATCCTATTTACTGACAAGAGGGACAAGAACAAAGTAAGTCGGTTCACAAACCGATTGTCAGAGCCCGGCGGTCGACCGGTACAAGCTCCTCCATTCTCTGTTAAATCTTAGAGAATGAGTCGGTCTAAATCTCAGAGAGTGGGTGGGTCGACTGGGAGATCGACCGACCACTCATGTGCGCCCGTTTTGTGCAGGGGCGGTCGACCGGCCTGATGTCTTTGCTTGCTTCTGATTGCCTTAACTTCAATTCTCTTCTCTCTTTTCAACAAGAGTTAAAAAAAAAAAAACTCTATCATCTAAATAAATTTTGATCCTCTCTCCAGATATGCATTCATTTATTCTAGAGCTGGACATGACTCCCTTAAATTTCAGTGGGAAAATATATTACTTGTGCCTTGTTAACTGCCACAAAACACAGTGAACGATAATAAAATTGCTCTCCTAACATTTTCACAAATGTTGATATAGTTTGCAAAAGAAAAAAAATTTATTAAAATGTGGTCTTTCATAATTTGACATCTTCTGCTTATCCTCTCTCTCTCTCTCTCTCTCTCTCTCTCTCTCTCTCTCTCTCTCTCTCTCTCTCTCTCTCTCTCTAACTTTCAACAGTAACTTTGTCATAGTAACATCCGTGAACAATGATAGTAGCATATCCAACTATCCAAGGAGACATTCAGGAGTACTAATATCAGACTCAAATTGATTGGTACAAGTTACGCAACAAATTCTTTTTTTGATTTTTTCCCCCAGAGAAAGAATTTTAGACTTATACTGTAACTCTCTTGCGGCCAAAGAAATTTTGTCATAATGGAAGAAAGAAACTCTTATGAAGAAGAATGAAACAATTATTCAAACTAAAATGAAACACTTCTTTTTTTTTTTCTTTCTTTTTTCCATTGAGAAACGAGAAATGGTTACTTTCTCTATTCCTTTTCTTTCAATTTGATATGTCTTCCTCGAATCAGAAAATTAATATTAGTCTGCAAACCACCAGCATGGTGTGATTGACATTATTCAACATTCAAATATACATTGTTAGCAACGATGGAACTAGACGCCTAACCTGAAATTGCAAAAAGCTCACATTTTCACATTTTGTCGAAATTGTATTAAATCATCTATGCATGTTTATAGAAGATGCCCAATAACTCATTGAGTCTATCTTTGATTGTTAGTCTAGGATTTCGTGTTAGATAACACAGCGGGACATCGAACCATGACTCCCTTTTACATAAAAACCGAAGGAATGCAAATAAAAAATGAGAAAAAATTGAGAGTGTGTGCGAGCGCGCGTGTTTTTGTGTCTGTGACAAAGGCCATAGACAGGATTCAAATTTGAAATTTTTCATAATCCAATCTCACTGCTTCTTCTCTCTTGAGCCAGGTCTTTAATCTTGTGCATTTTTGTTTGCATTTCATTAGCTTCGGTTAGATAATTATTAAAATGCCACTTTATTGAAGCTCGCAAGTTATCTAGAACTGGAGTCAAATTCTCTCTCTTTGCTCTTCAGATTTGGAAAATATTTTCTTATACATTTTTTATTTTTTTAATATATTTCTAGGTTTATATCATACGAGAAGAGGAAGGCTAGTCCTCAGAGCAAAAAAGTTCCATGAAGAAAGAAAGAACTGTCATGAACAGATAAAAGTACTGTTACACAATCTTAATTGTTCCTCATGTTTTATCCCTAAATTACAACGGGCATTAACAAACCTCTAGTAGGCTTTCTATATTATTAAGATAACTAATAAGCCTAAATAGTGTGTTTTCGTGCTTTTAGCTCTAAATTTCACGCACCCAGTACAAATGAGAAGATTTGAATCTACAACATGCTACATGAACCGAAGTGAGATCCCTCATAAGC
The DNA here is from genome assembly GCA_038442645.1 of Agave tequilana. NCBI lineage: Eukaryota > Viridiplantae > Streptophyta > Magnoliopsida > Asparagales > Asparagaceae > Agave > Agave tequilana. The sequence goes on along the minus strand of JAVJIF010003474.1, from coordinate 113,728 downwards.
AAAGTGCATTTGGTGCACTAAAATCATTTGCAGAAGAATACACAATGCCGTCTCCTTGGATTGCTGGTCAGATCTTGAGTTTGCTCTTAAGATATCACTGATTCGAATCTTCTCGGAAAAATATTTGTGAATATGGTGTGTGTTAGGCTTGAGAGTAAGCTCCAATTTGTCCTCAAAAAGGAATACACAACGTCACAATGCTTGCCACAACTTACAATTTAAGAGACATGATTAATGTAACAAGGTAGCTCATCTAACTTGCCAAATGAGCTTGGTCCGTCTGCATAATTCTTCATTTAGATTATATATTAAATCACATTAACCTTGCAATTCCTACAAGACAAGGAGAAGTGCAAGGATTTCATTAATTCAATAAAATATAGAGTTAATTCTCCAAGTTGGACGGTGGCGCGCGATCTTTTCCCGATTAATTGCCGAGTTGACAACTCAAACTTTTCATCCCAAAAAATAATAAAATCAAAACTCCACCAAAAATCCCACCACAGGGAATCCGCGGCGTGCCCGGAACAACCGATACCCAAATCTAAACAGCAAACTTTAAAAATCCCATATAATCAAAAAATCTTGCCATTTCAAGCAAATCGCACCCCCTAGATTAATCACAAAATGACAAGTCGACAATTTAAATATTGCAGCCATGGCCCACTTCAGCCGTCCCATCAATCCTTTTTGCCAAAAAAGAAAGAGTGGGGGGTGCTTAAAAAACGAATTATTTTATTTAGTTTTATTTTATGTTGCAGGGGTGACGTCAGCAGATCCCGCCTGCACCTTCAAAAATTTGCGCTTAATTAATGCCGTTTGATTTGACGTTGATTTGATGCGACGTGCGGGGTTCACGCACACGTGTCCTGTGACTGCCTGTCGCTTTCAGCCCGAACGCAGGGCTCGGTATATGAGGCAAAGTAAGCATCCACCGCCGTAGTTTAATATATTTACGTCTATACCACTGGTTTGGAGGCGTGAATTTGTGGAAATAGGGGGGTTATTTTGGAGATACCGGGGCAAGGGTCCCGGTGTTGCTTGAGATACACGCGGGGAAGGACGGATTGGGGGTGACGTGTCAGAGAAAGGACGTGGAGTTGGGGAGGCTCGCCCATCAAACGTCTAATCAGTGGGTCCCGCACACGAATCGGGTTGCTGTCCCTTCCGCCCGCTTTCTGCGGATCTTGATGGGGCTTGGATCTAGCGTCCCCCAACCATTCGATCAGACCCGCTTGGGGAGGATTTTACTACATTACCCTCATCAAGTTGGACTAAACAGAAACCTTGTCCCAGCGTTTATCTCATTATTATGATTGCCTGGCAATAGATTTGAATGCAATAAAACCTATGCTAAACTGAGATAGATCGAAATGAAAGCTGTCGGTTTGAATCTCTTCAGTTATGCTCGTGGCGAAGTGATTTTTTGAATTAAATTGAAAGGGCACATTAAAGAAGTATATTAGGTAATTATTTGATTTCACAGATGAAATTTATTAGACTCAGTTAGTTGTTCATGAATAAAATTGAAAAAAAAAAAGATAATACCAAAGGTTAAATTAGTTAGCTCATATCAAAATAATTGACATAATCTTATGCACATGTCAGTGTTTTGATAAAATAAAAGTTTACAAGATTCTTATACAATTAGAAAAATTATGTCTTAACCCGTCATAAGAAGGGGCATTTCGCTACACTCTCCTATGTCAAATCGTAATTAGAAAAAAAAACTCAGCTTCATAATTTTGTTCGCTTCAGCCAACTCTTGTATTAAAGTAAAAATGTGTGCCCACGTGTCAAGCATTGAAGCGCTCATCATCGATGAAAGACGAAAATGCTCTTAAATAATCGCTTCAAAAAAAGCATCGCTTTATTTCTGAGAACTGCGACTACGATCGCAGACAATATGATACAGTATAAAAAACCGCAATTATGATCATAGTCCTCACAAAATATTTCTTATTTTTGGGACTGCGACTATGATCGCAGTCCTCACAAAATGATTGCAACCTATTTCTAAGAATTACGGTCATGTTCGTAGTCCTCATTAAATGCACTATTTATGAGAACTGCGATCATGATAGCAGTCCTCACAAAAATATCATGTTTCTGAGTCTTTATATAATTGCGATCATGATCACGGTTGTAACACTTACCTTAACTAATCACCTTTTCTTAACACTTGAATGCTTTAGGGAGGTGATGTGGATACAAGTATTCGTGTAAGATACTTATACTATACACTATACCATACATATTAGTATGTATATATTAGTATGTATGTATATGGATTTAAATACACACACATGCATGTTGACTTCTTTACCATACCCCCACCATACTTGTTGGTACAAGTACTTCACGAAGGAGAGAAGGATGGGAACCTTACTTATAAGAGTAAGGTATAGGCGTAGGAGATGGTGTTAGGGGGGCACTTGGCATGATATCATTGAAGGGAATGAAGTATAAATAGAGGAAATTGAAGAGAAAATTCTCATTTGACAATACTCTTTCTCTCTCTTCATTTCAAACTCCAAATCCCCTTCTTCTTCTCCCTTTTGCAGCCGGCCAAGGCACCAGCAGCAGCCAAGCTTTTCCCCTCCATTTCTTCACTCACTCACCTCCCCCTCATTCCCTCACAAATCTTTCCTTAGTTTCTTATACTAAAAAAGCTTCATTTACTTATTTTATCTCCTCCAAAGGCCTAATAGAACATGGTAAAGTGGTGATCTAACATCACTTTAGAAGAAATTCTTGAAGAACAAGGTTGGCCTAGGTTATCAAGTTAGGAGGGTGATATTAGTTGAAGAAGGTAAGTAAATCCTTAAGACTACTACCCCTCTTATACTCTTTTAACTAAAAACTAATTATGACATTGTTATGATCTTGTAAACTCTATTATAGCCGGTGACCAAGCTTGATAAGAGGATATTCTCTTCAAGGGTGAGTAAAACATCCAAACCCTAATATAATAGTAGGTAGTGTAAAGGTTGAAATAAAGTGGGAAATTGCTAAGTTATAAATGGACGTGAAAATAAACAATGATGCTTGTGTATAGTTTATATACTTTATGTGTACATTATAAATAATCCTATGGTGTTATGTTGTTGTTATTCTCATGTATGCTTATCATTATGCATGATCGACATGTTATTGTGTGTATGCAGGGTAGTCAAACACATGCCTCTTAAAAAGAAATAGTTTTATGAATGAACGTCATACTTGACTTTATGCATATATTTGGCTATACATATATTGGGATGATATAATATCTGGGTTATCTTAAAAAGGCTCGCATGTTGTTAATTTAGCAAGTGGTTACTTATACATTTAATGATTTCCATAATGTTGGCATCATGTAAAGTAGAAATCATGAGAATCATTTATGTTGACATTATTTTATGAATCCTTGCATGTTGTTATTACATGAAGGATATAATTATTGCATGTTTGGAGGAAGGGACCAAATTAAACCGGAGGTGACCGAAGGGGAGAATATTACGATAGTGTATAAGAGGAAGGGACCGGGTTGACCGGAGGTGATCGGAGGGAAGAATATTTCGTTGAATAACGTATAGGGGGAAGGGATCGAGTTTAACCGGAGGTGACCGATGGGGGAGTCCAATTTTATGTTTAACAAGTGTGTTAATATGATTACGATGGAAATTGCATGTTAAAACTATATAAAATTCTTTAACTTTAGACTCTGTGATGAGTCGACTGATACAGGCAAATTCCAACTATATAAGTCAACTAACCTCCGGACTAAGTCGACTATAGATGTGAGATTCTGTTACATAAGTCGCTGGAAACCACCCCTAGTCGATTATACAAGATAGGTTAGTCGACTAGTTTTAGTTACAGACAGCAAATAGAGAGTGAATATCTTCTTTTAGCCATAATTAGTCGACTATAGATGGTGATAAGTCGACTAGTATCTAGAGTAATCGACTACACAAGATAGGGTTGTCGATTAAAATTGTTATAAGCAACAACAGAGAGTACACATCTTTTTGGTTAAGACTTAGTCGACTGTAGATGACTTGTAAGTCGACTAGTACCTAGAGTAGTCGACTATACAAGTTAGGGTAGTCAATTAGGTAAGTCACAGGCAACCACAGAGAGTGATATCTTTTTGGACAGCGCCCAGTCGACTATAGCTTCAAGGTAAGTCGACTAATAGTAGTATTAGTCGATTATAGGAATGGGCAAGTCGACTAATAGGACCAATTACTTTATTTTGGTCAGGACTTCAGCAAATACCTAAAGATATACAAAATAGTATAAATCTCAAATAGACATACATAATGGTCATGCATATAATTACTGTTTTACTCACTGAGCTGTCGAGCTCACTCTGTTTTATTAATCACTTTCAGGTTTGGATAAAGGCAAGGGACCCGCTTAATGACAATATGCGGGATAGGTGACAACGGGAGATATTTTCACCCTTTTAGCGTATTCTTTTGATATGTATATATTGTTTTAGAAAAACTATGTAAAACTTCTGTGTTGATGTTTGCCATGAACTTTTGTAAATAGTGAAATGCTTGTATTATTAGGTGCTTGACTCGAATCTTGTGTAATATTGTAGAATTTTATGGAATAGTAATGTGTAGGCTATATTTCCTACCGGATTGTTAGATCAATGTTTGAAAATATGATATATCATGCTGAGATCACATATGCATTTTGAGCGGAATATATTGTGAAGTCTTAAGTAGGCTGACGTTAGCCGAAATTGAAGTATCGTATCTTGATGGGTCCTACGCTTGGATTAAGGATAACCATGATGATTGTGATAATTAGAAATATAAAAATTGGGACCGTTACAATGGTCCTCTTTATTAGGAGTGCTGTAACGGTCCCAGTCTTAACATTTTCAGTTATCACAATCATCATGGTTATCCTTAATCCAAGCGTGAGACCCATCAAGATTATAACACTTCAATTTCGGCTACCGACAGCCTACTAAAAACTTCACAACATTTTCCACTTTAAATGCATATATGTTCTCAGCATGATTTATCATATTTCTAAAATATTGATCTGCCAACCCGATAGAAAACATTGTCTACACATTACTATTCCAATAAAACTCCACAATATTATACAGGATTTGAGTCAAGTACCTAATAATACAAGCATTTCAATATATTACAAGTTCATGGCAAGCATCAACATAGAAGTTTTACATAGTTTTTCTTAAACAATATATACATATCAAAAGAACATGCCAAAAGGGTGAAATATCTCATGTTTCCACCTATCCCGTATTGTCATTAAGCGAGTCCCTTGCCTTTATCCAAGCCTGAAGGTGATTATATAACAGAGTGAGCTCGACAGCTCAGTGAGTAAAACAATAATCATATGCATGACAATTACGTATGTCTATTCGGAATTTATCATCAGGTTAACAATTGTAATTTATACTATTTTTGCACATTTTTAGGTATTTGCTGAAGTCCTGACCAAAACACAGTAACAGGTCCTGTTAGTCGACTTGCCCATTCCTATAATGACTAATACTACTATTAGTCGATTTATATTGAAGCTATAGTCGACTGGGGTCTGTCCAAAAAGGTATTTACTCTCTGTTGGCTGCCTGTGACTTACTTAGTCGACTATCCTATCCTGTATAGTCGACTACACTTGGTACTAGTCGACTTACGAACCATCTATAGTCGACTAAGTCTTGACCAGAAAGATATGTGCTCTCTGTTTGTTGCTTATAATAATTTTTAGTTGACTACCCTATCTCGTATAGTCGACTACTCTAGATACTAGTCGACTTATCACCATCTATAGTCGACTAATCATGGCTAAAAGAAGATGTCCACTCTCTGGTGATTGCCTGTAACTAAAGATAGTCGACTAATCTATCTGGTATAGTCGACTAGGGGTGGTTTCCAGCGACTTGTGTAATAAAATCTCACACCTATAGTCGACTAAGTTTGAGGGTTAGTCGACTTATATGTAGGAATTTTCCTGTATCAGTCGACTCATCACAGAGTCTAGTGTTAAAGATTTTTATATAGTTTTAACATACAAGTTCTATCTTAACCATATTAACAAACTTGTTAAATATAAAATATATTCTCCCCTTCGATCACCTTTGGTTCAACTCGGTCCCTTCTTCCGATACGTTATTCAACGTAATATTCTCCTCTTCGATCACCTCCGGTTCAACCCGGTCCCTTCTTCCAATACGTTATCATAATATTCTCCCATTCGGTCACCTCCGATTCAACCCGGTTTCTTTCTCCATGCATGCAATAATTATATCCTTCATGTAATAACAACATGCAAGGATTCATAAAACAATGTTGTAACCCCCTGATCCTTGATGTACGTATCACAGTATTAGTACGCGATACGATGTACAAAATTGATTTGACCTCCGTGGTAGTCCGATTGAGCTGATTTCAGTTTCAAAAATTATTTTCTAATATTTTAGAGTTTTCAGGATTTTTTGGAATTTTTTCGGATTATTTTGGAAAATCTCCGTAGTCGGTGTCGACCGATACCGATAATCTGCTTTACGATTTTTATCTCACAAACGGAGTTATATTTTGAGAATCCTCTTTCACCATGTATCTTAGAATCATATTTTCTACGTCGGGTATTTTTGGAGATTTTTCTAATTTATCGAAAATCCGACCAAACCGGTGTCGCCCGGTATTGGCGAGACACTCCGAGATTTTTAATTTGCAAACCGGATAGAATTTCTTCAAACCGTTTTCATATTACGTCTCAAGATAATATTTTCTATTTTTTGTAATTTTTGGGCATCGTTCGGAGCTAGTCGAATTTTGGGCCAATATAATAATAATAAAATATTAATATTTAATCTTTTTCTTTTCCTTTCCTTTCCCTTCTCTTCTCCATTTTCTGGAAAACTCCTTCCACCGCCTCTCCACCGACTTTCTCTCCCTCTTTAAAATCCTCTCTCTCTTCCCCCAAAACTCCCTCTCCTCTTTCTCTCTCTCTAACCTCTCTCCTCTCTCTCTTTTCTCTTCTCTCTCACTATATCTCTCTCCCTCACCCGCTCTGTTCTCCGACCGGAGGCCAGATGGCCGCCGGCAGGCCGTCGCGCCACTGGTGGTCGGCCGCCGCCGCGACCAAGCCCGGCAGCCCAGGCCGCGCCCCTAGCCCAGGCCGCGCCCCAGCCGCCCGCCAGCCCCACCCACCTCTTTTCCCCTTTTCTTCTTATTCTTCTTGTGTTTCCTTTCTCTCTCTCTCTTTCTTTCTCTCTCTATCCTCATCCTCCCTCGCCCGCGGTCTGAAGCGCCGCCGGCGGCCGGGACCGCCGCCGGCGGGCCACCCTCGCCGTCGGCCAGCAACCGCTGGCCGGTCTGTGCGCAGGCAGAGCAACAGCAATCCTGCTGCTGCTGTTGTTTTGTTTTTGTTTGGGTTTGGGTTTTACCCAAACCCATTAACCCAATAGGGTTACTTCAAAATCCAATAAGCCCGAAACCCGACCCATTACCCATTACCCAATAACTTAAGTTAAACGGGTTTGGGTTTGGACCTTCACCCGACCCGTTATCTCACCAAACCCGCATCCGAAACCCAATAAAGGTAATCTTGCAGAAAACCCCTGCTTCTATTGATTAATTGCATTGAAATATTTTTATTACATATTTAACCCTATTTGTTCTGATTTAGTATTCGGACGATATCGGGAGCATCCGGACTCTGATTTGGACGATTCTGGATCCGTTGCGATCGTGAGAAAGAGAGCTACCTTCCCATGACCAGTTTGTGAGTGTTTTTCTTTTATACATTATATTTGATCATGTTTAGTAATCTGATTGGTTGCCTTATCACACTCGTCGTGTTGACCGGTTAATCCTGTAACAACTATAAATACTGGTTAATAAATGGCACTTAGTGAAAGACTAGTATAACGATTCGTTAAACATAATTAATATCATAAGATGGTGACCGACATTACAATTAGGGTAGCTAATACTCGATTAGATATGATCACCGGTACCCGTCTCACACTAGGCACCATGACTATATGTACCCGTAATGATTACACAAGCATGCTAAGCATTGGATACCATATATTTGGTACAACCAGATATTGTTATCACGCATTACACGATATATTGTCATTTACTGATATACGGATACACCAATACTGCTATTGCATGTTAGGGAGTTACTGTTACACGAATGATAACTACACATCTATGTTCCACTAGTACACGAATAAGCACCGCTGTTCCATTAGTGTTATCATCATTACACGGATACTGTAGTTCACCGTACATGATATTGGACACGGACCACTGTTATTACATGTACATGTTGCACAGATATTATGACACGTCACACTCTCTTATTTGGTATTCATGTCCCACCGATATATACATGCACCACTTCACGGATACTCATTACACAGACATCACTGCTACATATGCTCACCGCACAAGTGTACATGCATGTGTTATTTCTATCTTCTTGTCATATGGACCACCGTGCATATTACATGTATTATTGTTCCATGTTCCCGTATTCCTGTTATATGCTTGTTTCCTGTTACTGATATGGATATTCCCGTTACTGGACATGAGAGCTGTTGATATGCGATATGTGGAATCCCACATCTATTGTTCCCATTTCCCGTTATATTGTTTCCCGTTATATTGTTCCCGTTTCCCGTTATATTGTTCTATGCTAGCAACCGAGCTCATGTCCTGTTATCATGTACCCGTATCATGTCCTGTATTTGTTCTTGTTACCTTGTATACTTAACACATAAAGATCACTTGGGTATGGGGGAGACTTGACGGTTGATTAGATCATATCGGGTGGATGTCTGGATCCATTGTTCGTCCCACTGCAGGGGACGGGGTAGTGCTGGCTACCATCTGTTACTCATGAGCATCCCGTTATTGTTTTAGCTCATTGAGATTCCCGTTACATGTTACAGCTCTAGCGGGCTGGCCCTGGTCTCAGCAGCCAGGGATCTGATAAGGCCGTTGTCCCGGGTATGTACGGGATACACCCACCCGATAAGAACTCCTCGACCATGAGTTTCTAATGAACATAATAAAACAGTATACACAATAGTGACGTCGGGAACACTTGTTATTTGATCACTCTCTCGTTTGGATAATGGTACCCGTAGGCCATGTCCGTGAAATCACCTAGAGGGGGGGTGAATAGGTGATGGCTATATGTAAATGGCACAAATGCGGAATTTAAAAATTTAACTATCACAATTAGCACAAATAAAAGACTTGCAATAAATGAAGCAATCAATAGTGCAAGAATTAAAGAGTTTAGAGTTTAGAGAGATTTGAGCAAACGCAAACACGCAGATATGTTTCCGAGGTTCGAGCCACGCTCTACGTCCCCGCCTTCACACTTGAAGGATTTTCACTATTGAAGATCTCACTGGATCACCAATACAAGGACACACTTGTCCTATCTCTCGTGATGCCGCAACACCACCCGGAGCACACTAGCTCGCTTTGAGGCCGATGCCTCTACAACTTCACTCAATAAGAAGATGATCACACTTGATCAAAAATCGCTCACTTACACAATCCTAGAACCAATAGTAGATGAAGAATTATGGGATTGTGTAGTGCAAAAGCTAGAGAGAAGTAGAGGTAAAGACTTCAAATGGGTGTCTAGAAATTTAGGGCTTTTGGAGAGAAAATCTTTTCTAAATGAAAGCCTTTTGAAAACTTGTAAATCTTTTGAAAATCTCTTGTAAAAATTGTTCTTTATTAATTACTTATCATGTTGAAGTGACCTCCTATTTATAGGGGTCAAAAACAGCTTCAGAGATCCGTTGGGATCAAATCCCAAAGAAAATCTGTCAGAAAATAGAGCTGTTGGAGTCTGTCAGAAAATCTGACAGCAGCCGGTCGACCGCCAACGGTCAAAAATCCGACCGTTGGGGATCAGCGGTCGACCGCCCGGTCGACCCAATCTACCCGAGAGCACTGCATAGTGCTCGGTCGACCGAGGCGGTCGACTGACACGCACATGCACAGAATTGTGCGCGTCGGTCGACCGGGACGGTCGACCGGTTTCTGCCATTTCTGAAATATCAGAACTTCCAGAAACCAGAAATTGGGGTTTTTGAAATTGGTCTTGGATTTGAAGTTTTGGACCTTGTAAAACTTAGAGTGTGAGCCTATGTCACTACTCTAACAAGTTTGAAACATTTTTATAAAAACTTCTTTGATAAAACTTGTTTTTCCAAATAAATGTTTTCCACAAACTTAAACTATTTTCCAAAAACTTAATCTAAACATGTTAATTCTAAATTGAAAATAGAAATTAAAATCCTTTTTGAAGTCATGAACCAAATTAAAATGTGTGTGTAGGTGGTAATCCCATAACTCTACTTCTAACATCTAGGTTTTGACAAAATATCTAAAATGAAAAACAAATACAAATCTTGGTATTCTTCATAGTCTTGATCTTGACTTGGTCTTTTCTTCATTGTCTTGTTCCCGAAGCTTTCTATTGTGCTTGGCTTGGGAATGCAAATCTTTGGCGAACTCCAAACTTGTGAGTCTTGATTGTGGAGTCGTCAAATCAACCTGTTTTAACCTGAAATGCTTTTAAACAAAAATTGTTAAATACATAACTAGATATGGTTTGTTATCATCAAAATATCCATCAAGATATAGGGCTAATGGCCTTTGGGCCAACAGTCCGGATGGGTTCGACTGGAGTGCGGGCTCCAGTATGAACCGCCAGTGGTATGGGACACTGGAAGAGAGTGATTGTAATACCAGGTGGTACTGATTGCTACTATTGTATAAATCACATGACATGCTTGGTACATATATGCTATCTTGTTATTATTCATGCTACTTTATCCGATATCCTGTTACCTGTATACTTGTTACTTTACCTGGCATATGTCATACTTTCTGTGATGGCATACGACGCATGTTCTGCATTGCATATATTATGCTTTCTGTATAGCAGACATCATTACTGTATATACACCACACCGTATAGTGATTACATTGCATAGGCCCATCTGCCTGTACACGTCTATCACGTCACCATTTATTCGATAAACTGGACACGACTATAGACATGACCCGATGATACCGGCTAGGTAGTGATGGTATTAAAAGATGACATGTTTATATATTTGCACTGCTTTCATGTTTATCTATTTCTACTGTTTATATATCCTTATTATATGGTATCACTAGTCCAATCTCATGTACTATATATTATTATCGTACTTGTAGTACTATTGTATCTATTACTGCCTCCTTCATTTTATCACTCACTAGGTCGCTTTCTGACGACCCTAGATTTGCATGCCCAGGTTGGAGATCCGAGTTACCGTAGCTTCAGAGAGTGCTTTGGAGTCACATGGGAGATTCCTCATCGGGACTATCCATAGGTATCTTAGTGATTTATTTCTGTTATATTATTTGTCCATCTTTTTCATATCCGTTATGATCGCTAACCTCTTCTGCAGGTATTCTTGTACTTATTTCATGCTGGAACTCAGGTATATATGGAGATTATTTACTGTACTGAGGCTTAGCGGACGTACGTAGGATTTTCCGCCTTGCGTATTTACGTCGCCATAACGTCTCCGTATCTTTAGGATCGGGGCGTTACATAGTGGTATCAGAGCCTAGGTTCACACCTGGTGTGGGTAACCACCTGGGTCAATGCTTGGGCACTTACCAACAGTACAATCAGGTTCAGATTAACTGATCTGTATCTGAATTTGGGGATTTCAGCAACGAGTACAAGAATACCATGACCTTGACAATTCATTTCTTGGCTTGTTTGTATTCCTTCCTTCCTTCCAGTTGTCAACCAGAACATCCGATTTCCTTCTCGCTTTCCTTGCATCGTTTTGCTTCTCATCCGTTAGGAGTAGTTCACTACCATACTTCTCCATCCCGAGTCCCTTATAGATAGCAGAGTGTGCAGCGGAAGTGTCGTGGACCCATAACATTTAGGCTTTGGGGTTGGCAATATTGTTCTCACACCTGAATGGAAATTGCGAGGACGCAATTTTTTTGTAAGGTGGGGAGAAATGTAACCCCCTGATCCTTGATGTACGTATCACAGTATCAGTACGCGATACGATGTACAAAATTGATTTGACCTCCGTGGTAGTCCGATTGAGCTGATTTCAGTTTCAAAAATTATTTTCTAATATTTTAGAGTTTTCAGGATTTTCTGAAATTTTTTTGGATTATTTTGGAAAATCTCCGTAGTCGGTGTCGACCGATACCGATAATCTGCTTTACGATTTTTATCTCACTAACAGAGTTATATTTTGAGAATCCTCTTTCACCATATATTTTAGAATCGTATTTTCTACGTTCAGATATTTTTGGGAATTTTTCTAAATTTATCGAAAATCCGACCAAACCGGTGTGCCCGGTATTGGCGAGACACTCCGGGATTTTTAATTTGCAAACCGGATAGAATTTCTTCAAACCGTTTTCATATTACGTCTCAAGATAATATTTTCTATTTTTTGTAATTTTTGGGCATCGTTCGGAGCTAGTCGAATTTTAGGCCAATATAATAATAATAAAATATTAATATTTAATCTTTTTCTTTTCTTTCCTTTCTCTTCTCTTCTCCATTTTTCTGGAAACTCCTTCCACCGCCTCTCCACCGACTTTCTCTCCCTCTTTAAAATCCTCTCTCTCTCTTCCCCCAAAACTCCCTCTCCTCTTTCTCTCTCTAACCTCTCTCCTCTCTCTTTTCTCTTCTCTCTCACTCTCTCTCCCTCACCCGCTCTGTTCTCTGACCGGGAGGCCAAATGGCCGCCGGCAGGCCATCGCGCCACTGGTGGCCGGCCGCCGCTGCGACCAAGCCCGGCAGCCCAGGTCGCGCCCCTAGCCTAGGCCGCGCCCCAGCCGGCCAGCCACCAACCCACCTCTTTTCCCCTTTTCTTCTTATTCTTCTTGTGTTTCCTTTCTCTCTCTCTCTTTCTTTCTCTATCTATCCTCATCCTCCCTCGCCCGCGGTCTGAAGCGCCGCCGCGACCGCCGCCGGCGGGCCACCCTCACCGCCGGCCAGCAACCGCTGGCCGGTATGTGCGCAGGCAGAGCAGCAGCAATCCTGCTGCTGCTGCTGTTTTGTTTTTTTGTTTGGGTTTGGGTTTTACCCAAACTCATTAACCCAATAGGGTTACTTCAAAACCCAATAAGCTCGAAACCCGACCCATTACCCATTACCCAATAACTTAAGTTAAACGGGTTTGGGTTTGGATCTTCACCCGACCCGTTATCTCACCAAACCCGCATCTGAAACCCAATAAAGGTAATCTTGCAGAAAACCCCCTGCTTCTATTTATTAATTGCATTGAAATATTTTTATTACATATTCATTACACGGATACTGTAGTTCACCGTACATGATATTGGACACGGACCACTGTTATTACATGTACATGTTGCACAGATACTATGACACGTCACACTCTCTTATTTGGTATTCATGTCCCACCGATATATACATGCACCACTTCACGGATATTCGTTACACAGACATCACTGCTACATATGCTCACCGCACAAGTGTACATGCATGTGTTATTTCTATCTTCTTGTCATATGGATCACCGTGCATATTACATGTATTATTGTTCCATGTTCCCTATTCCTGTTATATGCTTGTTTCCTGTTACTGATATGGATATTCCCGTTACTGGACATGAGAGCTGTTGATATGCGATATGTGGAATCCCACATCTATTGTTCCCGTTTCCCGTTATATGTTTCCCGTTATATTGTTCCCGTTATATTGTTCCCGTTTCCCGTTATATTGTTCTATGCTATCAACCGAGCTCATGTCCTGTTATCATGTTACCCGTATCAAGTCCTGTATTCGTTCTTGTTACCTTGTATACTTAACACATAAAGATCACTTGGGTATGGGGGAGACTTGACGGTTGATTAGATCATATCGGGTGGATGTCTGGATCCATTGTTCGTCCCACTGCAGGGGACGGGGTAGTGCTGGCTACCATCTGTTACTCATGAGCATCCCGTTATTGTTTTAGCTCATTGAGATTCCCGTTACATGTTACAGCTCTAGCGGGCTGGCCCTGGTCTCAGCAGTCAGGGATCTGATAAGGCCGTTGTCCCCGTATGTACGGGATACACCCACCCGATAAGAACTCCTCGACCATGAGTTTCCAATGAACATAATAAAACAGTATACACAATAGTGACGTCAGGAACACTTGTTATTTATCACTCTCTCGTTTGGATAATGGTACCCGTAGGCCATGTCCGGATGGGTTCGACTGGAGTGCGGGCTCCAGTATGAACCGCCAGTGGTATGGGACACTGGAAGAGAGTGATTGTAATACCAGGTGGTACTGATTGCTACTATTGTATAAATCACATGACATGCCTGGTACATATATGCTATCTTGTTATTATTCATGCTACTTTATCCGATCCTGTTACCTGTATACTTGTTACTTTACCTGGCATATGTTATACTTTCTGTGATGGCATACGACGCATGTTCTGCATTGCATATATTATGCTTTCTGTATAGCAGACATCATTACTGTATATACACCACACCGTATAGTGATTACATTGCATAGGCCCATCTGCCTGTACACGTCTATCACGTCACCATTTATTCGATAAACTGGACACGACTATAGACATGACCCGATGATAACCGGCTAGGTAGTGATGGTATTAAAAGATGACATGTTTATATATTTGCACTTCTTTCATGTTTATCTATTTCTACTGTTTATATATCCTTATTATATGGTATCACTAGTCCAATCTCATGTACTATATATTATTATCGTGCTTGTAGTACTATTGTATCTATTACTGCCTCCTTCATTTTACCACTCACTAGGTCGCTTTCTGATGACCCTGGGTTTGCATGCTTAGGTTGGAGATCCGAGTTACCGTAGCTTCAGAGAGTGCTTTGGAGTCACATGGGAGATTCCTCATCGGAACTATCCATAGGTATCTTAGTGATTTATTTCTGTTATATTATTTGTCCATCTTTTTCATATCCGTTATGATCGTTAACCTCTTCTGCAGGTATTCTTGTACTTATTCATGCTGGAACTCAGGTATATATGGAGATTATTTACTGTACTGAGGCTTAGCGTACGTACGTAGGGTTTTCCGCCTTGCGTATGTACGTCGCCATAACGTCTCCGTATCTTTAGGATCGGGGCGTTACAAATGTCAACATAAATGATTCTCATGATTTCTACTTTACATCATGCCAATATTATGGAAGTCATTAACATGTATAAGTAACCACTTGCCAAATTAACAACATGCGAGTCTTTCAAGATAACCAACATATTATATCATCTTAATATATGTATAGCCATATATATATATATATATATATATATATATATATATATATAGCATCAAGTATTACATTTATCCATAAAACTATTTCTTCTTAAAAGGCATGTGGTTGAGTACCATGTATATACACAGTCATGCACAATGTTAAGCATACATGCAAATAGTTACAACATGATTACCATAAGATTATGTACACATAAAATCTATAAATCATACACATGTATTATCATTCAATTCACGTTCACTTATAACTTAGAAATTTTCACTTTATTTCAAGCTTTACACTACCTACTATTATACTAGGGTCCGGGTGTTCTACTCAACCTTGTAGAGAATATCCCTTTATCACGCTTGGTCACCCGCTATAATGGAGTCTACAAGGCCATAACAACATCATAATTAGTTCTTAGTTAAAAGAGTATAAGAAGGGTAGCAGTCTTAAGGATTTGCTTACCTTTTTCAACCAATATCACCCCCTAACTTGATAACCCAGGCCAACCTTGTTCTTTAAGAATCTCTTCTAAGGTGATGTTAGATCACCACTTTCCCATATTCTATTAGGCCTTTGGAGGAGATAAAATAGGTAAAGAAAGCCTTTTTAGTATAAAGAAATTAAAGGGAAGAAGAATTAATGAGAAAGAGAGAGAGTGTGTGTGTGTGAGTGAGTGAAGAAATGGAGGGAAAACTTAGGGTTTGCTGGCTGTTTTTTTTTTTTTTTGCCTTGGCCGACTGTCAAAGAGAAGAGAGAAGAGGGTTTGGAGTTGGAGAATGAAGAGAGAGAGAGAGAGGGTCTTGCCAAATGAAATTTTCTCTTCATTTCCCTCCTATTTATACTCCATTTCCTTCAAGGATATCATGACAAGTGCCCCCCTAACACTATCTCCCTACACCTATACCTTATACCTATAAGTAAGATCCCTATCCCTCTCCCCTTCATGAAGTACTTGTACCTACAAGTATGGTGGGGGGTATGGTAAAGAAGTCAACATGCATGTGTGTGTATAAATCCATATACATACATAATAATATATACATACTAATATGTTAGTATAATGTATAGTATAAGTATCTTACATGAATACTTGTATCCACATCATCTTTCTAAAGCATTCAAGTGTTAAGAAAAAGGTGATTAGTTAAGGTAAGTGTTACAAGTGCAACCATGATCGTAATATTCACTAAAATGTGCTCTATTTGAGTTTTTATGAGGACTGCGATCATGTTCGCAGTCCTAAAAAAAGATTGCTTGGTCGCAATCCTCATAAAATGCCCTAATTTTGAGTTTTTGTGAGGAATAAATCATGATCACAGTCCTCACAAAATGCCATATTTCTGAGTCAGTCCTCACAGAGAACTGCGATCATGAGTCGCAATCCTCATATCAACATCGTCATCATCAGTAGACCCCGTCCACTGACATCGAATGATCCTTATTACTTTCCATATCTAAACACAAACAAAATTCATCTCAAGCACGAACAAAACTAGATCTGCAAAAAAGGTGGATTCCAAAAAAAAAATTCAGGTTAACCCCGATGCAGAGTAATTCGCGGGTCCACCTGTGTGGTCAGGGAGCCGTGGGGGTTGAAAAGGGGCGGGAGCCCCCTCCCAGGGTCGGTGTAACCCTCCGCTATCAGTATACGTTACACGTCATATACGATGTGAAATACGTAGGATATTGACCAATCCGAAAACCCGACGATACTCGTTTCAGTGTCACAACTGATTTTCTCACCGTTTAGATTATCAAAAATTTTCTAAACATTTTTCCGAGTTCATTTGGAAAATATCCAATATCAAAATTAACCTTAAACAGACGATTCACTCAACAATTTTTAATTTGCAAATGAGGTAAAATTTCTAAAATCTGCTTCAGTAATAAGTTTTAAAATATGATTTTCTACCTTTCAGTATTTATTGAAAATTTTCAGAATTAGTCCAAAAATCGGGCCGAATGGGTGTCGCCCGGTCTCACGGACCTTTCGGGATTTTTAATTGACAAACCGCTTTAAATTTTACAATCCGATTTTTCAGAATAATATTCCCTATTTTTCCTAATTTTTGGGGACTGTTCGACACGAGGCAAATTCGGACCCTATTAATTAATTATTAAAATTATTATATCTTACTACTTATATTCCATATTATTCTTTGGCACTGTGGCCTCATCAGATCTTTCCAGAGAAGAGTGAACCGACATTAGGATTTTTCCTCTAAAGTTCTACAAACTTCCACTTAACCGACATTAGGATGTATAAAACCCCAACTCCAATTAGTTTTTATTTAACCTTTCTCTCTCTCTCTCGCGCTCGCGCGAACCCATCACCGAACCCACCACCACTGCCCAACGCCACCACCTCCGCCCCGTCTCAGCCACCACCACCGCCACTACAGCACCCTACGCCGGCCACCCAACACCACCATCCTCGGCCACGTGATCTCCAAAACCCCACCAACCTTTTCCACCGCCCACTTCCTCTCTGTCAACCGCCCACTTCCTCTCTGTCATTGACCAAACCACCATCACCGCCGCCCACACAGCCTCCCAGCGCCGCCCAACACCGCCCCGAGCCACGCGACGCCTCCAACCCCACTTTCACGCCCCCACCATATCGCACCCCGCACCACCACCTGATCTGCCGACCTCCAGCCGGCCTTGCCCTCGTCGCCGGAGCTCAGGTCGTCGCCGGAGCCGCGCGCGCGCCGCCGGAGCACCGCCGCGGCCACCTGCTGCCGTGGCCAACTGCAGCCCGTGCTGCTGTTGCCGCCACGGGCCACAGCGCACGCCTGCGCTGTGAATGGAGGAAACCAAAACCCATAACGGGTTGGGTTATTAACCGGTCCGCGACCCGCAAAGACCACAACCCATTTACTTAAAAGGTAAATTTCAAAACAGACCCTTAGAAATGAATATTATTACAATTATAACCCTGCAAAATTTAATTTGACACCCTGTTCATATTCTGAAATTATAAATAGGACCCTGAACCGTGCGTCGGACGATAACTTGGTCATTTGGCATCGGAATCGCGCGTTCTTGGTCTCGTTACGATCAGAACAGCGAGAACTGTTTATATCAGGCAAGTGTTTTCCTGAATTTTCATTATTTCTCCAATTATATCAATTGTAGAGTCTTATCTGCTGTTTGGAACATTCGATATTCGATATGATGTTTGGTCTGGATAATTGACTTGTACCGTACTTGGCCTATGGACTATTTGGAGTGTGCATGTTAACATGGAGATAACTACATGTAGTTCTATTATGTTCTACCGTTACATGTTACTGTGATTACGTACTACCGTTACATGTTACCTTGATACGCCTGGTAGTGCTTCTTGTTCTACATGATAGTTGAGTATATTGTTCATGACAGTTATTTGCTTGAAACATGCACACTCATCTACATAACTGTAGGCCGCAGGTCGTAACACTTGTTACTATTTTCTTGTTTTGTCACCTGTTCCAGTTACCCTATCATTGCTTGTTATCCTGAAAAGAAATCACTTGGGGATGGGGAGACTGGATGATTGATTAGATCTTATCTGGTGGGTGTACTGGATCCATATTGTTCTCCCACTGCAGGGGATGGTAGGGCTACCTACCGATTGTTTATAGCTCCATGAGCTCCCGTTACTTGTTTCGTGCTCCCCTCCTAGCGGAGGGTCCTGGTCTTAGCAGCCAGGGGTCCGTTTAAGGCCGTTATCCCGGGTATGCACGGGATACACCCACCTGATAAGAACTCCTCGATCGTTAAGTCTCATGGCACATGTTTATGCATTCATTGATCACGCTTGCTTCCAGTGTGATTCTTGTCGTCCCCTATGTAGAGCTTTTATTTACTTCTGGTGCATGTTTATATCTTGTCATTACTTTGTTTCATTTCTTTTTCCTTTGCACACTTGCTCGGTCGCATCTGAGACCCTGGGTTTGTTTGCCCAGATATAGAGTCCGTGGTTATACCGTCAGAGGAGGACGTAGAGTATCTTGACAGTTTGGCTGAGCAGCTGTAGGACAGCTCGTGAGTCTGCCGTCTCTTTCGAGTTCGCAGTATGTTTCATAGTTGTACATATGGTTTTATGTTTTTAGTACTGTATAATTATTGTTGATGGACTCTGGTGTACGGTACTGTACTTTTGGTACTGTATTAACTGTGTTATGTACTCTTGCTCTCTTGTTACATATATATATCAGCAGTATTGTCATCATATCAGAAAACTTGTACAGATCTACAGCAGGCTTAACGTGTATACGTTGGGATATTCTACCTGACGTGTACAGGTTGCCGATCATGTCATGTACTCTATTTTGAGCAGTGGGACGTGACAGTCGGGGACGGAGCCGCCGAAAATATTTTTTTGGGGATCGACTTTTGCAGATCTCGTTTTGTTCGTGTTCGCAATGAGTTTTGTTTGTGTTTAGATCTGAGAAGTATTAGGGATCATTCGTTGTCAGTGGACGGAGGGGTCTCATGATGTTCTCGATGCTGAAATGAGAAATGCGACTCATGATCACAATTCTATGTGAGAACTGACTCAGAAATAGGGCATTTTGTGAGGACTGCGATCATGATCGTAGTTGTCGCAGTCCTCACAACAACTCAAAAATAGAGCATTTTGTGAGAACTGTGATCATGAACGCAGTCTTCAATGGCCGCAATCCTCATAAAGATTCAAATATAAGACATTTTTATGAATACTGCGATCATGATCGAGGACTGCGTCATGGTCGCAATTCTATAAAAACTCAGAAACATGACAATTTTGTGAGGGTTGTGATCATGGTCGCAGTCCTCATAAATAATACATTTTATGAGGACTGCGATCATGATCGCAATCCTCAACAATAGGACTGAGGTCATTTTGTGAGGACTGCAATTATCGTCGCAGTCCTAAGAAATAAGACATTTTTGTGAGGACTGTGATCATAATCACAGTCCTTTATACTGTGATTATTTTGTGAGGACTGCGATCATAATCACAGTCTTAAAAAATAAAACATTTTCAAAGTGGTCCGTTTTTTTTTTTGAAACGATTACTTAGGAGCAATTTTATCTTTCGCTGCTGATGAGCACTTAAACGCTTGACACGTGGGTGCACATCCTTATTTCAAAAAAAGAGGTGGTTGAAGCGAACAAAATTATGAAGTTGATTTTTTTTTCCTAATTACGATTCGATATAGAAGAGTATAGCAAAATACCCTTTCTTATTAGAGTTGAGTATATTATTAGAGTTGAGTCAATATACCAGTCTTATTTGAGTTTCAGTCTTTGTAAGATTATCTTAATCAACTTTAAGTATTTTTAGAACTTTAATATATGAAGAGCCTATATAAATGCCTATTTGGATAGATTGTATTCAGACATTTGATAATAAAATTTTCTGAAATTTCTTTTGCTTGGTGGATTTCGAGTTTATATATTCAAGTGTTTGGTCTGTAGATACTCTGCTTCCCATGATTGATTACTTCAATATTAATATTCCTTGCCTCTTCTATCGGCGTCAAAACTGATTGCTCTTCTAATATTGAGAACGCATATTTTAAGATAGAATTTATTTCAAACACTTGATTTTGCCAATAATATTGGTATATATGCTCTCATCCTCCTGCTCCATGAAAGATTGAGATTGTAAAGATGACAAAGAAAAGAAATTAGCAATGAGGATCCTATCAATGGTGAAAGTGTTAGTTAGAAGAGAGCATCATACCCTTAAAAAAGAGTATGGCAGAGGAGATTTTTGTTTTTTTTTAGATAAAATCGTGCATTTCATTAATAAGATCTTAAGGAAACAACCCCAAGAAAGAAGGGTATAAAGATGTACAAAATACCAAACAAAATTGATCCTTCAGAAGAAAAGAAAAAAATAGAAATACATAAAAAGACAAAAATTCACCGGAGCACCGTCGGAGCTTCACCTGCATCGCCGACGTCGTCGCGGCGTATACCCCCCTCGTCGACCCCCCTGTCCTCTCCATGGCAGTGGAGTATGTTGTCACACAAATAACTTAGTCTCACATAGAATAAACATATGATAGTCTCTAATATATAGTAGTGTTGGGTTTTTATTCTATTTTTTAAAAAATTGTTAGGCTTATCAAAACTAAAAATTAACCAATCTAATTAATCAGGCCAGTAAAAACTAGGTGGGAGATTTTTTTATTTTGCAACAATTCTTAATTATCTAACTACCTTTCAGAACACCTTTCTAGACACCAATTAAATCGAAAATTCAAAAGAATGACTCACTCTCTAATTTTCTAATCTAAAGTATTTAAAGACAAATTTTATTGCAATTAAATATACTGTAGATAAATTTATTCTAATGTAAATAAAATAAGCGGAAAGGAAAAACTGGTTTGCAAGAGCAATCGTGACAAGTCACTACCCTAGAAGACAGAGGCCTAGGTTTGTGCTCGAGTCAAGATGCTGATATTTTCGGGTACTTTTACCGCAATTGACAGCGTTCAATACTTACTCAAAATTGAAAGAGAAACAAATATTTTTTTAATTAAATGAAAAACCCTTCTC
This sequence comes from Agave tequilana, assembly GCA_038442645.1. Lineage (NCBI taxonomy): Eukaryota > Viridiplantae > Streptophyta > Magnoliopsida > Asparagales > Asparagaceae > Agave > Agave tequilana. The sequence goes on along the minus strand of JAVJIF010003474.1, from coordinate 91,855 downwards.
AGTTGTAGTGTTAGCGCAAGGGCAGGTCTCAAGAGAAATAAAAGAGAATAACTGCTTGTATCTTTTTCTGAAAGCAGAGAGTTCAATTTATATCTTTGAGAACGCTATCTTTTCCATATGAGACTAAAAAATATAAACCAAATGAACACAAGTCGGAACTTCACGCTTTCCCATGGGCTTCTATACACTCAAGTCCAACAAGTAGTTCTCATTTCCCTTAAAAAAAAAATATAATAGTTCTCATTAACTTAAGAATTAAATATAAATTGCATTTTGGAGGAAAAACTTAGAAGATTGAGGCCGATCTCAAAAAGGACCCACACAACCCTTGATGATGGTGTCTATAGAGATCTTAACAGTGGGCATTCGCCTATTTTGTTTTCTTATGTATGCTTGTAAGCTACAAGTTATCATGTGGATTCTATTCATGTTTAGTGGAGATCATGGTCCCTTTCCTCGCATGTGAACCTCAAGTTCTCTATGTTTCATCACCATCTCTCTCTGGTGAAACGAGATGGACGTTTCCATCTCTGATTCAAGAAAAATAAAGAAAGAAAAAAACAACAACCTTGTCTCCTCATCGAGTAGAGAATCCTGCAATGGTGTTTTTCTAAAATTTTACATGCAATCAAACATGCAAGTTCAGCATCTCCCCCCTCCTCGAATCTGCATGACAAAGGTAGAATTTTCTCAAAATTGCAAGGTAAAGTTCATGTTAATTACTCCCAGTAGGAATCTGACCATTGCAATGCAAGGAACACCCTGGCCCTCACAATGCGTGTTGTTGAATTTTTGTTGGCTCAGCTTTCCCAAAGTCATGCATTTGTTCTAACGTGTTGAGCTACTATCAGCACAGAAAAATGGGCCCTCATTAATCCTATTATCATGTGAACCATGAGTACGAATCAAGGGCCCAACACTGCATGCTAGGGTTTGTTAATATACTTGTGATGTTACAGCTGAACCACGGCATGGGCCCACTTGCCCCCTTTGTCACATGCTACTGATTGACCATTAATCTCGCAATAACTCAAGTCTCCTTGCCTCTCAGCAAAGAGGGCTCAGGTTGGCTATCGTGAAGTGATGATCTTTCGCGTTGTGGGCTGTTCAGTAAAGCTGATAGCCGTCCACCAGTCATCAAGTCAGAGCCCGCAACATCTCTTTATTCTTTTGTTACTCTTTTAATAATTAATTAAATGCATCTTGTTTCCTCTCATTTTCACAATTTCCCCATCTTCCTCGCACATTTTTCTTGTCTATTAGGGAACCGACGGAGATGGCCCCAAACTCTTGACTACAAGCACATGATCCATAAATAGCAACAACATGAGCAAGTTACAAACAGACTGAAAGGGAACTTTATTCAAATTTAAGCAACACACAAGTATTTACTTATTTATCATGTTCAACAAAGAGGCACTTCAATTACAGCAGTTTACAATCACGCGAGAGTTTTCAGTGCATCTGTGTGCGCTTTGGATGGAACTGCATCAACTCCAATATTTCGTGCACTGCGTGAGTATCTCCGACTTCATTCCAACCAAACAACCAGCAAAAGTTTGCCCTTTCTTATATTTGTAATTCACGAAGACTAGAGAATTTTAAGCCATTAGTTTTATGTGTCCAAGACCTTCTTCATACTTTAGAAATGGAATTATGGAAGAAAATTTACATAATGTTCTTTGGATATGTAAATTGTAATTTTCCATACAAAACTTGGAACTTGAAAACTTCTGAGTTGCAAAAATAACAGAGGAAACTGGTGCATGCAAGGGGCCGTTTGTTTCGCGTAAAAGTCCGTAATTCGTAAATGGCTTACAACCCAGTTACAACTACGGCGTTTGTTTGGACCGTAATTCGTAAAAGACTTACACAACCTATTTACCACTCACTTGCAACCCAATTATCAATCACTTACAGCCCAGTTACAGTTAATTTTGTGGTCATGCAAATTTGTATTAATTTTTTATGTTAATATTAATTTTTTTTAATATTTAGCATTTTTAATATTTATTTGCAATATTAAAACCTTTTAAATCATCAAATAGTTAATTTTGTGGTCAACTTTTTCACTTACGACTTACACATTACGACAACCAAACACCGTAAAACACAATACACTTTTCCACTTACAACTTTATATTACCAACCAAACACCATAAAGCTTATATGCATGTAACTCATTTACAACTGTAAAAGACTTTACCAATTATTACTTACGAATTACGGCCAATCAGGAAACCAAACAGGCTGTCATTGCCCCCACCCGCGCGCGCGCGCGCTCGATTTGCTTGCTTTAGCTTTTTGCCTATATTCCCTCAAACAAGAGATCTGCTTTTATGTAGACATCTACAAATGCAATTATCCAAAATACTGTTTGTTAATTGTTTTTCTCTTTTTTTTTTTTTTTGTAGAAGAAACTATTTTGCAGAGAGCAGTATCAAAATTAGGTTTAATTAAGTTTGTTTTATTTTCGCCCTCTTACCCATCCTTTCCCCTTTGTTGTTGTCGGCACCGGCAATGTACATTAAAAATATCAACAGATAGGGGAAGGCATTAAAAATGTCAAATCATAAGGGTGAGGAGCGTGTATATGAAAAAAAAGATCTTAACAATGATTGAAAGGACCAAATCACCAAAGGTAATATTTCTGAGGATTTCTAAGGATGCGTGCAAATTATATTTCTCTAAAAGTTAAATATTGTAAGGACGTGTTCGCAATTATTATGCTAAAAAGACGGGGATTCAAAACATGGGGGCCAGCCTCTTGCGTCATAAACAGTGACGTACAAATTTTGAGGCCTATTTTCAAAAATATCACATTTAATTACTCTCACAGTTCGGAAATAGCAGTGTCTTTTTTGGAAAAAAAAATTATCTCAAATTAGTAGTGTATTTTGAATCTCAATACTACTTTTATAATTCCCAATAGTACTTTTATCATTCTCAATAACGAGTATGAAGTAATACCCTTTCTTTTTCTCTTTATAACAAAAATATCATTCTTCCTTTTTGTTTGTAACAAAAACATCATTCCCAATGCAAGGGTAAAATTGGAAGTTCCCTAAATATATCACAATTATTACCTTAGCCTTAATCCCCGTGTCCGGTCAAAAACCGCCCACTAAAAGCAGACGGAGGGAGTATTTGGGTTTTCTCACAATACCCCCTAAACTAAAGAAATCCCAAAATACCCCCTAAACTATTGCCAAAAATTCCCAAAAAAACTACATGTCGTCAGCTAACCATTTAAGTGTTGGCATGTGTATGTCACTTGATAGTTTTGTGAGGATTTTACCCTTATATAGCCTGCGTGTGTTTTGCACGGGTTTTAATTTTTTAAGTTGAAAATCATCCACCCACTCTTTTTACTTCCTCTTCTACGGCACAGTTGAACCCAATTTTCTCTTCTTCTTTTTTTCTTTGCAGCTTCAATTTCAGATGTCCAGTTCAAATTCGATGAAGAAGTGTTATTGTGGTGTCCAACCTTCCATTGGTTGTTCCTCCACCAAATCCAATCCTGAGCGTCAGTTTTATGGTTGCACAATTGAAAGAGAGATGATTGTGTGTTCTTTGAGTGGATAAACCTAAAGGATGATAAAGTTTCAAGTGTAAAAAGGAGGGAGTGGAAGCAAAGGGACGAAGAAACTTCTGATTTGTTGGGAGAGAAATGATCGAGTTAAAGATGAAGAACAAAGAGATTCTGATAAAGATCTTGCAGCTAAAGTCAAAATGAGAGTGTTTTATTATGGAATTTAGGAGAATTTCAATGTATTTGGCCATAATTTGTGTACTTACTGGTGTTATTTTAGATTTTTTTTCGTGGTAGCTATAATTAAATGAAGCACCGTATAGTATGTTAGCAGTTTAATGAAATTTTCCCTATCCAACTGTGTTTGAAATTTTCTCTATCAAATTTTCTCTTATTTGATTTTTGTGGAGTTCAAATAACCCCCTCTAACAATACATCCAGACAGTTTCTTGAGCAATTCTGATATTTTTGTAACAATTTCAACTTTTAACATAATTCCTGAAAACACCATTGAACATTTACATAAGGATCAAATTACACTTGGTAACTATTTCATTAGTATCAAAAGCACACTAAATTATTGAAGTTATCTCTATAAACCCCCTGAACTACTAAAAATGTCTAATAGACATGCTACATTATTCTAACAAAAGTGATGTATACACATAACTACCTAACATCATTTAACCATATGATCATTTAACAAATAACAACATATAACCCATGATCATTTTACCATAACACATATAACATTAAATTCAACAATATAACACATACACTTACAAAAATCTCAATAATAGCACACAAACTGTTCAAGTTAACCTGTACATTACCCAAACTATTCAAGCTGTCCAATAACAATCATACAAAAGTCTCAAGTTATGATCATTTTACCATACACCCATACAAAAGTCTCAATAACAGTACACATAGTTATACCTGTTAATTATACAAAAGTGAATAGAATTTTTCATCTCAACTGTTCTACCAAAAAACCACGTCATACCCCCATACAGATGTCTCACATTGAATTGATCACTTGAGAGCAAAAATCTTGAGTATTTTGTGCCCCCTCTCCTCTCCTCTTGCCACCTGAAAGGTTCAAAAAAGTAAGATTAATTTAACACACATCAAACCTTACCTTGAAGATAAATTATCAACTTACTTGGTTTATATTCCTATATCTTGAAGGTACAGGTCTTTTGCCTCTTCTTGAAATAGTTTTAGTTGCTCCAATATTTTGATTAAGCATGCCCTGCAGATATATAAGATTCAGTCACACATTGAAAACGTAATTTATATAAGATTCATTTACACAAAGCAATTACAAAGTACCTAAGTTAAGATATTAGAAGCAGATGCGAAAACTTGAATTTCCCTTCTAATAGTAATTCCATGACCTCCTCCAGTAGTAGTCAAGAAGTCATTAGGGATTACACTTCCAATATATTCCTCCTCTAATTTTGACATCAATTCTTGCAACATTATTTCTCTTACCACTTGAGCCCCCTCTTCCTCTTCCCCTTCCTCTTGTAGAAGTCTCAACTTGAGTTGTTGCATGTACATTTGCGCTCGTCCCAATTGGCACGTTTGCAGTGATGCCTCCTGCCTCTCCAGGGACGTGTTGTCTTTTGTTGCTTCCGTGGCCTTTCTCTGTTTTCACTTGGGACCTTCACTGATTTAGAAACATGTGGATTCTTACATGTACGTGCATTATGACTCACCTTTTGACAGTTAGAACAATTAATTACTATCACAACTTTGCTCATGGAACCTTTATTCTTGACTCTTCAGGGCCCTTTTTCCTAACCTTCTTCTTTGGCCTACATGGCCCTCTCTTGTAAGTTGGGGGAAGAATATGAGTACATTCAACTCTATCCCAGGTTGAGGAATCAGGGATTGGTTATATTACCCCTTCGTAAGCTAACTTATCTCTCTCTACAGTGTACATGTCATGACATATTTCTCTGCATTTTGATTATAGGCTTGTCTCTAGCTTCAAGTATATACTTGTTAAAAGCTTCACATATGTTATTACACAAGAGGTCACACTTTGAGGCTATATTGAAGTGTGATCTTTTCCACACCTCCAAACCCACTTCAATCAAGTAGTCATATCCATCCTTGCACTCTTTCTTTAGTAAGTCAAGAGCAACTAGATAGTCTTCTTTCCTATAAGCAGTTGCAGCCTTCCATAAGAGATTCTTCAATTTTAGACCTCTCCATATTTCTCTGAAGTTACCATACATATGTCTCACACAATATCTGACATCTGTTGTAGGCACTAGCTGCTCAAGACTCTCAACCAAGCCCTGTACCATACACAATTAAACATATAGTTAAAAGTTTGAATTATAAATAGGTACACTGCAAACATGTAAGTGATAGCCTGAAGAGATTCACCTTTTGCCTATCAGTTATGAATGTCCAGCCTGCTACATTTTCTGCTACAATAGCTTCCATTAATGCTATAATAAACCACAACCATGACTCTTTGCATTCCATTCTACCTGCGGCATATGCAATTGGGAACATCTGATTGTTACCATCTCTTGCTATTGCAGCAAGGAAACACCCTCCAGCTATACTCTTCAGATGGCGTCCATCCATTCCAATGGTTAGCCTACATCCTTTGATCAATTCCTTTACCATAGAGTAAAATGTGATGAAATAGACTTGTATGTGACCACACTGTCATTATCATTGATTTCATCCAAAGCAATGTTTCTGGCCCTGTAAAGAGTAATCATTTTCACATGAACTGACAAATCTCTATTAATCATGACCTTTAATACTTTAATCTTGAAGTTAGGATCATCTTTAAAGAACTCCAAGTACTTCCTTGCTATCAATCCTGACCTCATTTGCTTATTATTTGCAGCTCTATCACAATTATGATCTGATCTCAGAGACTTGAGATATACTTTGTCTTGTCTTGAGAAAATGATGCATAAGCTCTAAACAAGCAACCATCAACCTTGCATACACAAATGGTTTTATCACTGTCATTCTTTGGGTACTTGATGTCATACCTCCTCATGCACCTATATTGTCTAATGAAGTCTCTAAATTGTGATGGCCTTTCAAATTCCATCATAATCTGAGGAACATGATTACTCATATCCATTTCTTCAATGAAAGATAGGTATTTGGGTATAGTAATAACCTCATCTTCATCTTCTGAGTTCACTGGCATGTGGAGTGATTTAGAGTTAGAATAGTAAGACTCCACAGCATCTGTAATATCACAAGCACTACCACCAACATCCTTTCATTCTTTCCAAGTCTTCCACCTTTTCTCTTCTTCAACTTTATTGGTTCTCCTGCTTCAGTCGACTTGGAACCACCATCACCCCTATCAGGTGCTTCTGCAGCTTCTCTGCTCATTGGTGCCTCCTTTTCTCCTGCTTTTCTATCAGCTCCATAGTAATCCTTATTATGTGTGACCTCCACCTCATATTGCTCTTTCGCTCTACATATTTACCTTTATTTTCTGCTCATCAACTTCTTTCAGTGTATCAAAAGTCCCTTTGTCATCTTCATTCTTCTGCTCAACAACTTTTTCTACAATGGACAACAACACCTCTGACCTATTCTGCATCTTACTTGGAATGTTAGGTTTGCAATAGTCTGGCAAAATCTTCTTCAACCATGTTTCAGGTGCTAAGTGTTCTATGTAGTACTCAATATTCTGATTATAGTCAAGATATTTCATTCTTCAAAGCTGATGTTGTTGGCCCAAAGGCCTTCCACCCTAGTTTTGATGATGATTAACTCATGTAGTTATGTTTACTAATAATCTTGTGATTTTAGTTCCATATTATTAATCAAGATATTAGTTGGTGATTGCTTCCAAAAGAGGTGTTTTAGAAGCTTTCACATGGTGATTCTAGGGCTCAAACTTCAAGATCACACATTGCCTAGCCCATGGATGGAGTTTTGGATCGGGTCGACTTGAAGATGGAGATCGTCTAGAAGACTTAGGTATCCTAGTTTAGTGTTTAGTATGTTTTAGATCCATTTGTAAAATTTAGAATAGTTGATATGCTCAAGTGCACAACACACACAAGTTTTATGTTTGGATATTGGTTTTTCGGTTTTTAGTTTAACCGATATTTGTTATTATGAATAGATTGATCAAAACAAGTTTAAATAGTTTATATGTATAATAGATGTATTCTAGTTATACATACATGCTTACATGACTTATACAAACTTATTTTGACCTTCCTATTCATGAATTGAAAAATCCAAGTTTGATAAAAATACATGTTTTGGTTTTTGATAAAAATGATAAGACACAAAATAGTTTCATATACTTGATATTTGAGCTAATCTTTTTATCACATGTTTATATATCAATGCAAAATGATAAAACTATTTTGGGTATTTTTTATAAAGACTTAAAAGATTTTTAGAAATATTTTCAACATATGTTTCTGTCCCAGAATTGTGGCTGACAGGCCAGGTCGGCCGACCGCACGGGTCGACCGAACAAGGGCCGTCGACCCTTGCGGTCGACCGACGTGCACAAGCCTGTGCACGTTTGGCAGACACAGGGACGGTCGGCCGGGCGGCCGACCGGATCTGAGAGCAGTGCTCTCTGTTTCTGGCGGTCGACCGGGTTACCCCAACGGTCACATTTCTGACCGTTGGCGGTCGGCCGGGCCGGCCGACCGGTAGCCTGTCAGGCTGCCGGATCAGCCTAACTGCTAGTTTTATTTTGGGGCTATATATACCCCATCTCTTTAAGGTTTTAACTAAGATTTTTAGAACTGATTTTCTCCCATTCTCTGATTTTAAAAACAAGTTTTAAAAAGTGTTTAAAGAGCAAAAATATTCATTCTATTTGTTTTTAAGTGTTTTGTTATTTTCAAAGAAAATAAGTTTTTGGGAATTAGTTTATTGTTCTTCATTTCAATATCTATTTGGTATTTTTTCAAGAGTTTTTCTTTGATCAAAACACTTGTTTTCCACACTTGAGCCTATCCTCTATCCTAATCTATTTAGGATCTTTTATTTGTGGAAAAGAGAGATTGTTTGTGGTTGAAAGAAACCACTAGTTGTACACCCTTGCTTTTGTTGTATCCCTCTTTGGTAGAGGTTGATCGGGTGATTGGTTTGCTCCCTCTTTGGTAGAGGTGGAGATCGGTGTTTACTCCCTCTTAGTGAGGTGGAGTTGGTTGTTGGTTTGTATCCCTCAAGTGTGAGGTGGATCGGTTGTTGTTTGGCTAAGGGCCTACCCCTCTTGTGTGAGGAGGTGTTTGTATTGAGAGAGGAGTTTGGTACTCCTTGTGTTGTAACAAATCCTCTTCGGTAGAGGTTCCCTCGGTGGAAGTATAGTGGATTAGAAATCCTTCTCGGTGAAGGCGGGGACGTAGAGCTAGGGGCTCGAACCTCGGAACATATCTTGTTGTTTGCGTTTGATCCACTTGTCTCTCAACTCTCTCTCTCTTTATTTTGTGCAAAGCATCATTCATATCATATCATCATATTTGCTTGTGTTGTGCCTTGCATATTTCATATTGCTATATCTTGTATATGCTTGGTTGTTTGTGTGTGCCTCACTTATACTTAACCACGAGAGCTTCACATAGCACCTCAACCCATTAAAGGGAATCGAGAGGAGTTAGTCCAGAGCCCTTCACGGGGAATTTGGCTACACTTGTGAGTTGTATTAAGTGTGTTGCAAATATTTGCATTAGCTTCCGCATTTAGCGCACTTAGTTTCTAGATTAGCATTATCACCTATTCACCCCCCTCTAGGTGATTTACAATTGGTATCAGAGCCAACGCTCCTGATACTTAGGCTTAACATCCTAGGAGTGAGATCCATTTGTTTGCTAATCTTGTTTGCATTTGCTTGTTTGCACACATATAGTTTGGACCCATGAACTTCATGACCCCACCTATGTATGATGCTTCCAACATTCTTGTTTGGAAGACTAAGATGTCCATATACCTCCAAACCCTAAGATTACATGTTTTCCTTGCGGCTACCAAGAAATGCTATCTTGGAAATCGCAATCATATAGGGGCCAATGCACAAGCCCTTGAGGCCATGAGAAGCACATTATCTAAAGATCATCTTATACATGTTTCTAACATTGATTCCGCCTTTGCAGTGTGGAATTTGTTGACAACCACCACCACTACCTCCGAGCTTCAATTGCAAATCCAACTGAAGGAGTCTAGTGGAGAATCTGATTCTCAATGCTTAATGGTCCAAGGGAATGACTCCCTTGAGGTACAATCGAAAACTCAACTAGATAGTTTTGATTCTAGTTCTTCATGTGTTGATTATGTTGATCCCCATGCTTTGAATGAAGAACTATCTATTGTTTGTGAAAAACTAATAGAAAAATATAATTTGTTGAAAAGAAGACTTTTGCTTTAACTAAAGAAAATGAAAAATTGTCTTCTAAACTTGACAAGGTTTTGCAAGAGAAGGTTGAGGTCTATAATGAAAGGGATTCATTGAGATCTCAATTAGAACTTGCACTTAAGGAAAATGAGTTTTTAAAATCTAAAAATGATTGCCATGTTATTTTGAAGAAAAATGAAAATTTGTCTTCAAAAGTTGATTTTGTTTTAAAGAGAATGTTGCTTTGAAAAGCAAAATAATTTCTATTTCTAATGATTTAAATGTGTGTTTAAAGAAAAATAATGTTTTGCAAAATAAGATTGAGGCACATGTTTGCCATGCTAGGGTAGTATCACACACTTCACCTATTGCATGTCACACTTCTTCTTTGATCAACAATGATATATCCATGCTTAAGAAGAGTGTAGATTGTTTGGGCTCCACTTTGAGCCAATGTGTTGTTGGGCATACACGATTGGAATCTTTGTTTCGAAAGAAACAAGTTCCATCTATTCATGCACACTCTCCGCGGCATACACATGCTCCTCAAGGACACCATCACACGACGTATGCTCATGTGTACACTTGTACACATTGTGGACGTAAGGGCCACCTTGCTAAATTTTGTTATGATAGATTACATGTTACAAATTTAGCAAAGAAGTTTGTTTGGGTTAGAGAAGGTACTAACCCCCATGGACCCAATAAGAGATGGGTACCAAAGACCACCCCTCTTGTTTATGATGTAGGAGTGGCTCTCACATGACGTGAGAGTTGCCGTACCTTGGAGTGGATGCGTTCCGAGCTTAAAGGAAATCAATTGGATGCATCACTTTCAAGGGAAGTTTGGTGGAGATGACCACCATGTTTTGGAGATAAGGGAAGTTGCCTTCTAGGTTTTGGTAACGATTCCTAACTCCTTATTTTTATTTACATGCTTTCCATGTTTATCATATATAGCATGTTTTATTGTTTGTAGATTATTATGAAAATGCCATGTTTATTAAATCCTTGACATACATGTTTTAGCATTTTGAGACACCCATGTTTAAAATGGATTATTATTTAGTGTTCTCACCATTTGTTTAGCTATCATGTCTATCATAGGTTTAATAACATGTGGATTTTCTTAATAATCATGTTTATGTTTATCATGATGATTTATATCTTGTTTTGATGCTTCATAATTTGAATATATGTTTAAATGTTAGTTTTTATTAAGACTAGGATATATACTTGTGCATATAGTGGGCCACAAATAAATCTATATATGTTTGAGCTTGAATGCGTATTTGAACCCATTAGATGTGCTAGTATAATCTAGTTTTGATGAACCATACATTTTAAACTTGTATTCCTATTTTTGAATTTATTTTATGTTTATGTGTTTTCATTTCATGTATATGTCTATTTTGCCAAATTTTAAGATATACATGTATACCCCTTGAGTCATCTGCTTTTCATGCAAATCTATACATATGGACTCAATTGTGTTTAGGGATATGTATGCATACTTTTTGTGTTGACAAATCATACATATACCTTGAAATGAAATTTATTTCATGTTTTTGTGTTTATGTTTAACTTCATGTATATGTCCATTTTATCCAAATTATTGTTATACATATACATCCTTTTGAGCCACGTGCCTTCATGCATATATCTTTGTGGACTCGTTGTGTTTTGGATATGTATGTGCACTTTAATTTGTATAGGACATACATATACCTTGAAGATTAAATAGTTTTGATGATTTTCATGTTTTCCTGTTTCAAGGAATTAATTGAGCTTAATTATCCATCTTTCATGATTATGATCTTCACATTGTATTTGTACACTCACATTTATTGTTTACTCATGTGTTTGTTTTCATGAGTCATATTTGTGCTAAATTGACTTGGGTGTTTGATATCATGTGGATTTTTTATTTCATGAAAAATAATTTTGTTTTATTCCTTACTTGAAGGATTTCGTAATAGTTTACAAATTTTTCATATAACTAGTTACGGTTTTCTTCATTTTGGAAGAGTTTTTCAAACACACTTTATTTTTTAAATCTATTTTTGAAAACCCCTACCATCTATGGGCGGATGGATGGGAGATCGTGTTCATGTATGCTTTAAAATGAAAATCATTTAAACTTGAACCATGATTGGGTGGTAGTTATATGATGTATACACTTGATCATTATTGTTGTTTCAATTGGTATCATTGAAATTCTTTCAATTGGTATCAATTTGATCCTCTTGTATACTCATGAATTGTTTTATGTAAGTGAATTGAAAGCATACATTCATATAACATATAGTATTAGTTTTCATTCCAAGAATATCAATTTCAATTGGTATCTATTTTCCATACATATATATGTTTGTGTTTATACTGCTAAGCTTGAGCTTCAATTTTGTTTCAATTGATTACTTTTAAATTGGTATCAAGCCTACGCATTGTTTTAGTTGGTATTTCATAAAGGGGGAGAAAATTCGTATTTCATCTTTCAATTAGTATTTGTTTTTCACTCTCATACTTTATGATTGAAAATTTCAAATTGGTATCATATGTTCAAAATGAAATTATTTACAATTGGTATCAATATTTTTGTTTACCTTCAATTGGTATCAAGATGCTCTACTTTGACATATTTTTAATTGATATCTTAATTGAATATAATCCCTTATTGACTTTGTTTTTGTTTTAGACAAAAAGGGGGAGAATATTATTTTTCTTGTTTTCAACCTTTTGTTGATTTATTGTTTTCGAACAAAAAGGGGGAGAAAAATTTATTGATTTAGTTTTGTTTTTACCCCTTATTGAAGATTGATTCTTTGTATTAAAAAGAGAGAAGATTTTGTTTTGTTTTGATTGTTTACCCCTTTGTTGATGATTGACAAAAAGAGGGAGAAAGATTTTGAGTTTATATATGCACATTTATGTTTTGCATATATTAAGTTTAATTTAGTTTAATTTTAATTGGTATCTAGAGCATGTTTTGTTTTTGAACATTTCATTGGTATCTAGAACCTTTTATTGTTTATGCATATCTATGCATTCATGTTTAATATTCATTGCTTATTCATTATTTATTTGTTTATGCATGAGTTAAGGGGGAGCTTCTTTGAAGCTTAACTTTAATCCATGCATATATAACTCCATGAGTTTTGTCGTCATCAAAAAGGGGGAGATTGTTGGCCCAAAGGCCTTCCATCCTAGTTTTGATGATGATTAACTCATGTAGTTATGTTTACTAATAATCTTGTGATTTTAATTCCAGATCATTAATCAAGATATTAGTTGGTGATTGCTTCCAAAAGAGGTGTTTTAGAAGCTTTCACATGGTGATTCCAGGGCTCAAGCTTCAAGATCACACATTGCCTAGCCCATGGATGGAGTTTTGGATCGGGTCGACTTGAAGATGGAGATCGTCAAGAAGACTTAGATATTCTAGTTTAGTGTTTAGTATGTTTTAGATCCATTTGTAAAGCTTAGAATAGTTGATATGCTCAAGTGCACAACACACACAAGTTTTATGTTTGGATATTGGTTTTTCAGTTTTTAGTTTAACCGATATTTGTTTTCATGAATAGATTGATCAAAACAAGTTTAAATAGTTTATATGTATAATAGATGTATTCTAGTTATACATACATGCTTACATGACTTATACAAACTTATTTTGACCTTCCTATTCATGTATTGAAAAATCCAAGTTTGATAAAAATACATGTTTTGGTTTTTGGTAAAAATGATAAGACACAAAAATAGTTTCATATGCTTGATATTTGAGCTAAACTTTTTATCACATGTTTATATATCAATGCAAAATGATAAAACTATTTTTGGATATTTTTACAAAGACTTAAAAGATTTTTAGAAATATTTTCAACATATGTTTCTGTCCCAGAATTGTGGCTGACAGGCCAGGTCGGCCGACCGCACGGGTCGACCGAACCAAGGGCCGGTCGACCCTTGCGGTCGACCGACGTGCACAAGCCTGTGCACGTTTGGCAGACACAGGGACGGTCGACCGGGCGGCCGACCGGATCTGAGAGCAGTGCTCTCTGTTTTTAGGGGTCGACCGGGCGGTCGACCGGGTGCCCCAACGGTCACATTTCTGACCGTTGGCGGTCGGCCGGGCCGGCCGACCGGTAGCCTGTCAGGCTGCCAGATCAGCCTAATGACTAGTTTTATTTTGGGGCTATATATACCCCATCTCTTTAAGGTTTTAACTAAGATTTTCAGAGCTGATTTTCTCCCATTCTCTGGTTTTAAAAACAGTTTTAAAAAGTGTTTAAAGAGCAAAAAGATTCATTCTATTTGTTTTTAAGTGTTTTGTTATTTCCAAAGAAAATAAGTTTTGGGAATTAGTTTATTGTTCTTCATTTCAATATCTATTTGGTATTTTCCCAAGAGTTTTTCTTTGATCAAAACACTTGTTTTTCACACTTGAGCCTATCCTCTATCCTAATCTATTTAGGATCCTTTGTTTGTGAAAAAAGAGAGATTGTTTGTGGTTGAAAGAAACCACTAGTTGTACACCCTTGCTTTTGTTGTATCCCTCTTTGGTAGAGGTTGATCGGGTGATTGGTTTGCTCCCTCTTTGGTAGAGGTGGAGATTGGTGTTTACTCCCTCTTGGTGAGGTGGAGTTGGTTGTTGGTTTGTATCCCTCAAGTGTGGGTGGATCGGTTGTTGTTTGGCTAAGGGCCTACCCCTCTTGTGTGAGGAGGTGTTTGTATTGAGAGAGGAGTTTGGTACTCCTTGTGTTATAACAAATCCTCTTCGGTAGAGGTTCCCTCGGTGGGAGTATAGTGGATTAGAAATCCTTCTCAGTGAAGGCGGGGACGTAGAGCTAGGGGCTCGAACCTCGGAACATATCTTGTTGTTTGCGTTTGATCCACTTGTCTCTCAACTCTCTCTCTCTCTCTTTATTTTGTGCAAAGCATCATTCATATTATATCATCATATTTGCTTGTGTTGTGTCTTGCATATTTCATATTGCTATATCTTGTATATGCTTGGTTGTTTGTGTGTGCCTCACTTATACTTAACCACAAGAGCTTCACATAGCACCTCAACCCATTAAAGGGGAATCAAGAGGAGTTAGTCCAGAGCCCTTCACGGGGAATTCAGCTACACTTGTGAGTTGCATTAAGTGTGTTGCAAATATTTGCATTAGCTTCCGCATTTAGCGCACTTAGTTTCTAGATTAGCATTATCACCTATTCACCCCTCCCTTAGGTGATTTACAGATGTGTCATAGTATATTACCACGAATCCATCTTCAAAATCCTTCACTAGCAACTTTTGGTAGCAAATAAAGTCTTCAAATATGCCTAATTGCTTAAAGTGGTATCTCATCTCAAATCATAACCACTCATTTATGAAAAAGTCTTTTATCAAATGGATTTTACCACCAACATATCTCTTCCTTTTCTCCACTTTTATAATTACACCATTATAGTGCACTTCAACAAAACATCCTACAGCATGAACCACAATCAACAATAAATTAGCAAACCACATAATTATAATTAAAATAAGTTAATTAAATAATTAATAGACATTTTTTTACTCTCAGATGGACCACAATTATTTTAAAGAACAGACAGCACATCTATCTTTGTCCCCCTCTCTCACACAGTTAAAGCTAAACACAGTCTCTACCCACACTCACACAACACAGTCTTCATCACTTGCCCCAAAAATTTCAACCAACACACATTTCAAACTAGAAGCCAGTTTAAAAAACTCACCTTCACAGCCTAAAAGCTTCAGTCCACCCCAATTATGGTCTTCAGCACTTGCCCAAGAAATTCCAA
Source organism: Agave tequilana (assembly GCA_038442645.1). Taxonomy (NCBI): domain Eukaryota; kingdom Viridiplantae; phylum Streptophyta; class Magnoliopsida; order Asparagales; family Asparagaceae; genus Agave; species Agave tequilana. The sequence goes on along the minus strand of JAVJIF010003474.1, from coordinate 76,142 downwards.
CCAACACACTTGCATCGATTTTTTCCACTAAATCCAGATCTTTTCTGCGTTCCTCCAGTTCTTTTCTGCAAAGGAAAGCCAGTGAGCTTCATCTATCCACTAAGTGGTCATGATTTGTGATCCATTCTACTCAAAAGAATCACCTACTCAAAAGAACCTAGATCCATCATTCTACTCAAAAAGACCAATCGATCAAAATAAACCCTAGACCCACTTACCCGATCTGCAATTTGTGGTCGGATGACAGTTGTTCTTGAAGATCTCAAGGAGATCAACAGAGGAGACGATGGAGGGAGAAAGGGGCTCGGGTAGGTGGGTGAGTGAGAAAGGGGTTTTGAGGGGAAAAAAAACTAAAAGAACTTTGTTTTAACTGTTGGGAAAAAGGGTAAATGGGTCATTTTGCATGCTTGCTAACGACGTTACAGGGGGATCACTGGGAAACATAAAGATTATTGAGATATTTTGAGATTTTTAGAGGGTATTGTAAGAAAACCCAGATAGTTAAATGGGGTATTTTGAAAATAAGCCAACTTTTAATTTGCAAGTGTCACCGTAACATAGTGGTAAAATCTCTTTGCAGTGGGTAAGAGGTATATGATTAAATCCCGCTTGCACCAGGCTACAGCCTATATATATATAAAAAAAAAATCAATTTATAGGAATGACTGATCAATAGAATCTCAGAATTTGTGTTCAAAGTAGTAAAAAGTTAAAATCTGTAAAAGCAATAATATAAAAGCAATTATATAAAAGCAATTATTTGCAACAATAACAATGCCAAACCCAACTTATTGGGGTTGAATTCTTTTCTTCCATAGCTTTGTCTAGGGCCATCTATCATATCGTTTTGGTTACACTCACAACTATTATCCTCTTTGATAGCCTTTATCCAAGTTCATTTATGGCTACTTCTAGTTCTCGTTGCTCCACTAACTATGGATCTATGGAAAAAGAAAAAATGTGTTTATGTTGTATATGAATAAAGTTTAAGCATGTAATTACCATAACGCTTTTCCAATCAGAATCACACCTACCAATCACTCTCTTCAACTCTCCAAAATATAGATAAGCCCCCAACTATCATTTATGAATTTAAATGACTATTTTCAGCCTTGTCATCTTCTTTAACAGTTTATTTTAAAATTGTCGTGTTGCTTGATGATGAGAAAAATAGAATAAAGTCATTGATGGTTTTGATTCTGTTGTAAGGATAAAGGTGATTGGGCTCTAGACATCAAAACTTCGATTCATAAGTTACAAGAGGAAGAGAGAGAAGACAAAATAATTTGACAACCCTCAGTTATAGTTCGCTAGTCTTATGCGCATTTTAGCCAGCTGGAGAGAGACCTATTGCTAAAAGTGGAAATAACCAGCGGGGTTCACTGACAATTTATCCACCATGCATGTACATGACATGGTAGCCTACTGGTATTATCAAAATAATTTATGTTCTTTTTAAGGGAGATGCAAGATTTCAATTTTCTCTTTTAAAGAATTTGCTTTACAAAGCGAAGATGCATAAGTAAACATGTCTGAAAGAAAAGAAAGGGATAACCATTCCAATTTTGGAGACAAGTCTATAATCCTACTTAGATAGAAAAGAAATGTTTTCAAGTCCTTGAAAGTTAACTAAATTTTGGGCACATGCATTGCACGTGGAACATACTAAAGTTATAGAAAATGTCACATTAAAAAAGATATATGCGAAAATTGTTTTATCTAAAGATGATGGCTGAGGTATAGGGCAACATATAATTTGTTTATCTGAAAAAAGAAAAACATACTTTTCAACATGGTGTCTGTGTTAACCACGGCATAGATATCACTCTAAATGAACCTAGGTATAAAGTTCGGCTCAGGTCTAAGCCCGTGCCTGCATGTAATAAATCCTGTGCATATTAGTAAAATTTTAATTCCGTATTTGCAAAATATAATATTTTGAAGGACATGTGTTCAGCCTAAACTTTAAGCATGTGCATAAGAAGGTGGCATATCGATAATAGCTAAGTTGTTTCCTTGAGATGATCTCAGAACTCAACATAGTTTTCATGAGGATTTGATTTGCAATAGATGAATTGTTAACGTTGGCATTGGGTTCAATAGTGTTAGGTAGATCATAGATCCATAGCATGTTTTCTCTGAGATATTTAGAACATTAATGTTTTGAATATCCCAACATATATACCACAATTACCTCATGATATATCAACAAGTTTCTTCCTTGCTCATAGATTTTTCCCCTCCTATATTTCCAACAGGTGCGCGCAGGTGAAAAGTCTGTGTTTACATCATCACATAAACTAAATTAAAATAAATAAATAAAGATCTTCAAAAATCAAGAAGAATCTTAATGTGTGGAGTTATGTGTCCGTGTCAATGTACTATCTTTCTAAAAGCTTTATAAGAGCATGATTATAATTTAATAGGCTTCGGTTGCTAGAATCCTAATCAACTTGAAGTTTTGATTTGATTGGTTTTTCTTCTAATAGATTGGAATCCTAATTGATGGGTCTCTCTTTATTTTTTATTTAAATTCTGTTTCTCTATGAATTTTGTTATACAAATTATACCTTTTCAATATTTGTCAATATTATTCCCAACTATAATGGAATCCTAATTTCTATTATCACCGCGTATCCAATGATATGTTTTACGTAGACATTACAACAAAATTACCATTTTGTTGTATTATTTCACATTTGTGCATGTCATGGTCTTTGATTTGAACATAGATCGGCTTCTTTAGTCTAATTTAGCACACTTACATAGTGAGTTGGATGCTTGGACATAGTGGCAGTGTAATCTAAGAAAATATTTATGTTACATCAATAAACAAAAAAACAGATTGAGGCTCTTGAGACACTGTGGAGGAGGTTATTTGTTCAAAATTTCAGAAAAAAATTTATATTAATATTTAATTATAATAAATTTAAAATTTTCAGTTTATAATGATAACTTTAAAATTTTCCAAGTTAGACTATTATGATTCCATTAGTCTTCAATCACAAGAGAACAGAAGGACCTACGCTTATTGTATATACAATATATCTATGTGCAATTGGTGCACTAGTGCACATGATATTTCTTTTGTGTGTGTGGGTGGGTGGGTGTGGGCGCGTGTAATACACTTAACACTGCTTGTTTTTATAAATTTTCCTGTTGTTTCTTCCATTAAGATATTCTGATAAAAATCCAAGCCTAAAAATATTTTAACACTTTTCCCTGATAATCTCATCCCTGCTTAAGAGAATTAGAGAGGTTTTGTACTATGTGCTAGAACATAGCATCTCAACTTCTTAAGAGAATAGAGGCTTTCTGTGCCAGGCCCTAGAAAAGCAATTGATAATGGAGTGAGATTCTTTATCTGCACAATCCATTGATTGGCATGATCAGGCATCAATTCCCAACAGTAGTAGCTGACATGAAAAGGAAATGAGGATAAGGTCACAACTAATGGTCAAGCATCCACAGAAGGAAAGAAGAAATGTCTTTCAACTACTTTTTCTCTAACAGGAACTATAAAAGAACGAGTTTAGGGTTTTCATACAAATCAATTATCAGCGATTTGACTCAGGAAAGAGAGTTTACCTCTAGAGTGACTTTGAGAGCTTGACAAATCCATCTACATAATTGTACCCTATAACACAAAAAAAAAAAAAACTTAATAAGGGGATAAGAGAAGTGATTTAACCACAAATAATAAAAAAATGAGAACAGATTGCATTCAAGTTTCCGATCTGATAGAATATGAAAGAAACACAGAAGGATCTTTTCATTTTAAGAAGGAACCATGCAGAAGGCCCCCTGCGCGCACAAAGAAAAAGAAAAAAAAGAAGAAAAGAAATATCTTCAGTTGGAAACTTTTTAACGATCAAAGAATACATAATAACTAATACGAAATATGGGCCCTCCAATCTCAGAAGAAAAGAAAAATATCACAGAAAAAACCTTATACGAGTGTACATGATGCGACATAAATGATCATTTTAATAATACAAATATAAATTTGAATCTAGAAAGTCTTAAGATAGCCCATGTTCTATAGGCTAACTAGACGTACAGTGCAGCAACGCCTGTTATCTACAATTATTGAACGTTCTACATGTCGCTCATGTAGATTAATCGATTAAAAGGGAGTAAAATAACGAACTAGATGACTGCAAAGATGCTCAGAAATAAAACCAGATGACTGCCAAGATGCTCAGAAATAAAACCAGTATATAATGAATTAACAGCCTTGCATCTTTTGAATTTGGTGAATTGACAAATGCTTCGACAGATTTCAACACTGCAAATTTTAACTAGCCAACAATTTAATTATGGCTGCTTTATTATCTGTTAGCAAGATTCATGGAAGAGTACTAAAAAACAGTACGAGTGAAAGAGTTGTACTACTTCCTTCCTCTATACAGAGTATATGCTCATAATAGTGAATGACTATTTGCATTCAACTTAAAATACATTCTATAGGACCAGTGCGGTTATTTAAACTCAAAGAAGTGATAAGTAGACTCATTAAATTACTAAATAGAACCCCCCCAAAAGAAAAACCTAAATACCTTTATATTCTATACGCCCAATTTAAGTGTAAAAACCCAGTTATACCCCCCAATTTGAAATCAATTCCCCTCACCCCCCCCCCCCCCCAAAAAAAAAAAAAAAAAAAAAAAAAAACCCGTGAAAACAGGCTTCAGACAAATAAATCCAGTGTAATTGTATGCACTATTGTAATTATATCCTTACAACTTAACCAATTTTATGTCAGATCTTACAATTTGTCTCCCGTTGTGAGTGAAAATCAAAGAACTGCTCATAGAACATGAGGATGCAACAAATATGTAAACTCATAAAAGCCAAAATTCAAGATTCATCCATGAGTACTGAGTAAATCCTTTTTGTAACAATGAGAATAAGAAAAAGTTAAATAAAACATTTTGAGTAGTCATTGGAGAAAAGTACTTACTACATACTTAAAACTACAAAACAACTTTCATATGCCTATGGAATGCATATCCCCACAGTCAATCTCAAATCCTTATAAGACCATGTGCAATAAGAAATAAGAAGGCAGTTAAAATTCTTCTTCAGTTTTCTGTGGTATCAGTGAGAGTGTGTCCTTGACTAGAAAAATCTGTAATTTCTGTTAACGGAACGACTCTTGATATTTATACATGAACAAAAGATATAGAAGGATGTCATCTTTTCTTTGTACTTAGAGTACTATTTTGAATAGCCAGGTTGGATGCCATCTGTGCCCTTTCCAAAAGACAAAAAAAAACCCAAAAAAACAAGTGCTAAATCCAATATAAATAATTGATGTTTCGGGTCCAACAACAAGAAAAGCTTGAGCATTCAAAAGAAGAAGACACGTTTTTAAGAGGTGATGAGTCTAAAATTTATAGGGTTCGAGTTGAATAATAAAGAAAGTTTTTAGATTGAAGAAAAATTAAGGTTATAGGAGTTGAGTGTACTTACTAATTACATAGGTATACTAACTAATTATTATGGTCAAGTTGTAATATTTGAAAAGTTAATTCTATATTTTTAGATTTTTCATTTGAGGGTAAAATTGTCAAAGAAAATCTTAATTTATTTTTTGGGGCTACTTATCACTTCTTTGGATTTAAATAACCGCACTCCTATAAGACAATCCTGCTTTAATAAACATGCAGAAAATAACAAATCATACTGTTGATTGTAAATTTACAATACCAATCATGAACAACTTGGAACACATATTTATCAAAATTTCATACAGTCAAGGTATCTTGCTATTTACTTCTTTTCTAGATTTGTACGCTTGAATTCTGAGTCATTGATTACTAATTCTTAGGTATTTGAGATGTAGATAAAATTAAAAACATACACTGAAATTTAAATGGCATCATAATTTTTTTATTTTTTACCAAAAAGATTTTTTTTTCTTCAGCCAAGTGTAACTCTTGCGCAGCGTAGAAGCTGTATGAACTCCCTTGCCAACCTTATGTACCTTACACATGATGGCACAATAAGACCAGGCTGTGGGTTAGAACACTTTATTTTCTCATAGTAATTAGATCAAAGCATCATCAGTAACCAGATAAGCAAGCTTAGAATGAAAAATATGTACTAAATGTTGGGAATACTGCCGGAGGTCCTATACAAACCACCAGAGTTTTGCCACAGAATAATCACGAACACAGTAAGAACAAATAAACGAGAAAGAAGGCGAGAAAACACAGATTTAACGGGTTCGGTATCCTTGGATAGAGGGGGAAAGAGATCTTATTCAAATCAATTAATTCAGGTTACAATCAATGGGGACAATACCCCTCTTTATATATACAGAGAACCCATGAGGAAAATAAAATCAAAAGTTCTGAAATTCAAATCAGAAATGAACTCAGAATCTGACTTGAAAACCGCTCAGAACATGTATCTCTTGACAGCCAGGAGGGCCTGTCGGCAGACTGCGCAACACCCAACTCTCGGGTTGCCGCTGTCGACAGCCATGGGGGCCTGTCAACAGACTGAGCCGCAGCTGTCGACAGGCATCAATAGTTATCGACAGTCGTATAACTCCACTCTCTCTATATATGTATCCAATTATCAGCTCTCGACGGCTCCCAAGCCTGTCGACAATGATTTTCTACTTCAGTCTTCTACTGCTGCAGCTGATGCCATCAGTTTGGGTTAAAAATCCTACCAACTAGATTTTTACCCTCTTTCCCTACAATTCTCTACCTCGGTAAAGATTTCTCAAATTTGAGCCGAACACAATGAATCACCATGTCGACTCAACCAGACTGCACCAATAGGGTTGCCTACATACCCCCTGTTCAGGGGATCAAGCCATCTGTGGTTCATCCAAACGAGCTCCACCGAACTCAAATAACTGAAAGAATAGTAGTAACTTCTTGCAATGCTCGAATTTTACTCCCGGAATAACCTTGATAAATATATCAGCGGGATTCTCCTTCGTATAAATCTTTTTAAGCTCGATGTCACCCTCATCAAGAATCTCCCGAACAAAGTGAAATTTGACATCGATGTGCTTCATTCTTGCACGATAGATCTGGTAACAGATAACGCTCATGCTATCACAGTTGATCTTCAATAGATTCTGATCAATCTCCAAGTCGTCAAATAACCCTTGAAGCTAAATTACCTCCTTCATAGCCTCTATCATGGTCATATGCTCAGCCTCCGTAGTAGACAATATGATAGTAAACTGTAGAATAGAGCGGTGTTTGAGACAATGTGGATACATACCCCGTCATAGATCGACACTTATCAAGGTCTCCCGCGTAATCAAATCGACATATCTGATACACTCTTTCTTACATGTAGTATCCTTCTTGAACACCAATCTAATATCTATGGTATCTTTGATGTACCATAAAATTCACTTCACTGCCTCCCAAGGACCTTTATTGGGATCGTGCATTATCTGTTAACCATTGAGATAATTTGTGACAAATCAAGCATTGTACACACTATCGCATATACCAAGCTACCAACTGGGCTAGCATAGAGTACGTGAGATATATACCCATGCTCTTCAGCAGTAGTAGGAGACATAATAGCTTTTAATTTGAAATGATGGGCCAGCGGCGTACTTAGAGACTCTGTGTCACCATTAATGTTGAACTTCTGCAGTATTATTTCAAATACCCCTTCTATGTCAAGCAAATCTTGTCACTTTTTCGGTCTCTCTCAATCTCTATGCATAGCACCTTCTTTACTTCACCAAGATCTTTCATCTTAAATCCAAAAGATAAGTCTTTCTTCAATTTATCAATAGCAGATATACTCTTAGAAACAATGAGCATATCATCTCCATACAACAGTAGATTAATGTACTCTCCACCCGATAACTTGTCAAAAATACATGGGTCATAATGGCCTCTTGCCTCTGACGAAGCTGTCGAAATGTTTGTACCACTGTCTTGACGATTGTTTTAATCCATAAAGTGATTTATTCAATTTGCACATCATATTCTATTTTCCTGCAGTTTTGAATCCCATAGGCTGAGACATAAAGATCTCATTAAGATCGCTATGGAAAATGCGGTGTTCACATCAAGCTGATCAAACCCCGACTCATATTGTGCCACTAGTGCCAACGATATCCGAATTAAAGAATGCTTTGCAACATGTGAGAATACATCAGTGTAGTCAATACTTTCTCACTGCGCAAGCCTTTAGCTACCAATCTAGCCTTATAGCGTACGGTATCACCATCTAGAGTTATTGCTTCTTCGCAAATACCCACTTACAGCCAATAACCTTCTTCCCTTAAGCAATTCTGTCAATTTCAAGTGTTGTTCTTGTGAAGAGAGTTCATCTCTTTCATATGACATCCTTTCACATTTTACACTCCGAACTGATTTCAGCTTTCCTATATGTAGACGGGATCACCTCCTCAATGACGAAAGAACATAGGCTACAATCATGTTAGTAGTGAGCCAGCTTGGCTTACGTGAATTTCTTCAGTTTCTTCCTACAGTAATAGAATCTTAGACATCACCCATAATATGTCATTGATCCTCAATATCATCAGCATCCTCATCAGTTACATGATCATCACCCTGTATCACCTCAAGTGAGACCTCGAACGATACTGAGCTATCTGGAGATGGTGGAGTAGCATCACTCTCCACCTGATGCGATATCCTTTCAGTGTTCTCACTCTCCACCTGTTGAGAGTCCGTAAGCTTCACCATTGAAACCTCGTCGAATGTGACATCCCTACCCAAGATGATCTTCTTGTCCTTTTGATCCGAAGTTTTGTAGCCTTTCACACCTTGAAACCCACGAACACACCTTTCCTCACTCTCAGACCCAACTTGTCTTCCTTGACATGGTAATAAGCCGGATAACCAAATATCTAAAGCGAGTCATAGTCTTGAGCAACCTTTTCTGACCATACTTCCAAAAGAGTTTTACCTCTTATCGTAAACGAAGGCAACCTGTTAATGAGATGGCAAACATATGCCAATGCCTCAACCCAAAAAGATTCTGATAATCTGGCGTTGGATAACATGCAACGAACTTTCTCCAGCAAAGTCATGTACATCCTTTCAGCCACCCATATTGTTGCAGTGCCTCTCTCACTGTGAAGTGTCTTTCTATGTCCTCATCACGGCATAGCTGTTGGAAATGATTGCTAGCATACTCATCAATATTGACTGAATGAAGTATTTTAATCTTCCTTCCCGTATTCTTCTCTATATTCATTTTCCACTCCACAATCAACTCTAAGACTTTTTCTTTATGTCTTATGATATATACTCAACATCGCATAGAGAAATCATCAATAAAGAATACAAAGTAGTGGTTACCTTCAATAGATGCCTTGATAGGTCCCCAAATATTCGTGTGAATATAGTCAAGAATCTCCTCAGTGCAGTGAATCGCGGTGCTAAATTTCACCTTGGTCTTCTTACCGATGACATAATACTCACAAAGTTTCAATTCGTAGGTCTTGACACCTTTCAACAAACCTTCTTTTCCTAGAGCTTGCAAAAAATTTCATCTGTATGTACGAGCCTCATGTGCCAAAGACGGGTACAATCATCATCTGAACCAATAGAAGTCGTCACTTGCCCTGTAACAGTATTACCCCCCAAGTAATAGAGGTTATTGCGTCGGACACCCTTCATCACAACTATCGAGCCTCTAAGCATTTTGAGAACACCATCTCTACCAGATATCTCTAAACTCAATGCTTTCAAGGCACTAACTGAGATAAAAAATTTCTTCAATTGAGGACATACATCACTTTCTTCAGTATCTGCACCATCATATCAAACATCTTGATAAAGATTGTACTTATTCCTTCCATGTTGCACGGACAATCATCACCCTATGACGACGAAATAACCATCTAGCTTCTCGAAGCTAGAAACCAATCCCTATTGGGATACACATGATAGGTAGCACCCGTATTCAATATCAACTTAGAATCACCTGAGTAGCCCACATTAAGAGTTGTGACTGAGAATAAGAATACCAATGAGTTTGAGTCTAATCTACCTGCCTGTGAAATACCGCCTTGTGTATTAGCCACCTGTGTGAGATTTGTCTCGGTTTTCGACTCCTTTTTCTTATCCTTGATTCTTGAACAATCAAACTTTCAGTCCTTAACTCTTTGCATAAGGCACATTAATTCTTCTTCAGATCCCTGAAATCGGCTTTGGACTTCTATCTTTCACGATCACAAATACCTTTTTGACCGAAACTCCTGCCTCTTACCTTCAACGCTTTTGCCGATGTATTATTAGAGGACTCTTTGTCATTCCTTGTCAATTCATGATTTACAAGGGACGAAGAAACTTCATTATAGCTAAGGGATTGTTTACCATTGATTAGAGTGAAAACAAAAGTCTCGCAGTCCTCGTCTGGAAGATAACTCAAAAGAATCAATGTCTTGTCCTCGTCCTCGATCACCACATTCGCATTAGCTAAATTCACAAGAAGCTTTGTGTAGTTATTCATATATTCACCGATCGAGATACATTTCTTCAATTGGAAGCGATAAAGCCTCCTCTTCAGGTGCAAGCGATCTCTATGCTCTTGGTCAAATACTTGCTTTAGAGGATCTCTCATAGCTTCTTCGCTGATACTTGATGTCTTGTGTTAAACAAGATCTTACGACACCACACGCTGTCCTATTCATCTTGTCCCAGTCTTTTTCAGAATTCTCCTCTGGCTTTTCCTCCAAACATAGAGCATCGTTGAGGTTTGATGTCGTCAGTACATCTATCACCTCGCATTTTCACATGTCGAAATTGTTCATACCGTCAAACTTCACCACGTCAATCTTTGACTGATGAATATTCACGATTTTCACCGTGAGTTGACTATTCTCGGCCATCTCCTCCAACAAATCTAATAAAGCAACACAGAAATAATTAGTGAAAACAAATCCAAATAGATAGAGATCGAATCTTTACCTCCCAACAAAATTGTTGACAAGTTTCCAAAGAGATCTGCTCTACCGAACAAACTCCGCGTCGAAAACCTGGAAAGCTCTTATATTACTTGTTGGGCATACTGCCGAAGGTCTAATGCAAACACCAAAGTTTTGCCACAGAATAATCACGAACACAGCAAGAACAAATAAGCCAGAAAGAAAGCCAGAAAATACAGATTTAACGAGGTTCGGCAATTGTCTACATCCTTAGGATAGAAGAGGAGAGAGATCTTATTTAAATCAATCAATTCAAATTACAATCAATGGAAATAATACTCCTCTTTATATAGGTAGAGAGCTCACGAAGAAAAGAAAATCAAATCTCTGACTTCAAATCAGAAACGAACTCAGAATCCGACTTTAAAATCACCCAGAACACATGTCTGTCGATAGCTAGGAGGGCCTGTCGACAGACTGCACAACACCCAACTCTCAGGTCGTCGCTATCGACAGCCATGAGGGCCTGTCGACACACTGAGCCACAACTATTGACAGGCCTCAATAGCTATCGACAGTCTGTATAACTCCACTCTCTGTATCTGCGTATTCAAGTATCAGCTGTCGACAGCTCTTAGACCTGTCGACAGCGATTCTCTGCTCCCGTCTTCTACTGTCATTGCCGCCATCAGTTTGGGTTAAAAAACTCTACCAACTAGATTTTTACCCTCTCTCCCTACATTAAAAACATGAAAATTTTCTGACATTGTTCTATCCAAAATTCTAGTGTATAAGAACATACCATTATTGGCAACTGGATCAAACCAAAAGGTGAATCAGTAAAAACCTTAGAATGAAAAATATACACTATAAATATGAAAAGGGACTGAGATTGTTCATCCAAAATTCTAGTGCATAAAACATGACAGAAAGAGAGCACCAACACAATGCTGCAAAATGAACAGAAGAAACATGCTTCAATTTGATTACATGGACATAGCAATGAGGTTTTGCATAGCTTATGAGTGAATTGATCAATGCAGATCTTTTGGAAAACTACTCGTTAGTAATATAACCGGGTATAGTTCAAGAAAATTTAATAATGTGGAAATACTGTTAACTCTGAATTAGGAAATTGTTATGCCATTAATGAGAACAAAACTATACCAAGGCAAAAGAGGTTACCTCAACAAATGTGTTTGAAGAGATGTCAACGCATAGGTTTCCAACATTGTTCAAAGATTAGGCCACATTTGAACTCTATAAACCAATTTGACAACCATCTCCCAATCCTAAACAAAACCACAAGCTGTTTGATGATAATGACGGAAACAGATAACTGAACAATACACTGTTGAAAGTGTTACAGAAATATTAATAATAGGAAGTAAGGGGTTTATGGAAAGCCCTTCTTCCCTGTAGTTTACTTGTCCCGGAATTCGGCACCGATTTATGGGGTTGATGTATGATTGGCAGCTTGTCATATAATTTTGTCAAATCTTTTGCTGGACCTTGTGCTCCACAGCTGACTTCACGTCCATGGATAAAGCCTTCGATGATAGTGATGATGAATTAGTATTAAAAGGTTAACCATGACTATTGATATCGGTATAGGCTTGACTTAAAAGGTTAACCATGACAGTTGGCAGTTTTGGTTCACTTTAAGAGTGAAATTGTATAACTTCTTCAAATTCGGATAATAATTTATTTCCTTTTCCAGTTATCCTTACTTTTTCCCCTTTTAAACCTTCCACTTATATTTAACTGTTTAAGGCTACCCGAAGTGTTCCATTTTAACGCAGGACATCTCAAACCCCAACCTGGACATTTGAGACAAGGTGATAACCAAAACCATGAAGAGCTACATATATCTATCTGACAGCATAGGGATCTGTGTACAGACTAAACTAGCTGCATAATACATGTAATTATAAGAAAAGTGCACAGGAACTTTAAGATAAACATAACTAAATCTAAAATTCATCTCTTTACTGCTTGTTTGCGAGGTTAAAACAAATAATTGAAGAAAATTTGACTTCTGTTTTTGTCACATTGATAATATTCTTCTAACTTTACAAACTCAAGCAGGGAGTTATTAGTTTAGCACATTCCCTGTCCCATAAATTGTACAGATCTATTCATCTTCATAATAAGCACCAACAAGCTAAGGACAAGGGTTTGCATGAAACATTGACAACATCAAATTGTTATCATAATAAAGCTTCTAACATGAAGGTAACCTCTCTTGACATAGCATTTACTTAACTTCTCTGATTTACAAATAAAGAACACAAATTATATGCATGCAAGGATTGAGCCAGCCATGACAGTTTCTATTGTTCCTTTCCAGTTATTCACTGAAATATTGCTTAGCTGGAAATTAAAAAAATGCTTGATTATCCATGAAGAACCATAGGGTCAAATTATAATCAAGGCTAAGACCTGATATACTGCTGTTCATGAGAAGAAAGCAGCAGTATGATTGCAAGATAATATTCAACAACCAAGTATAGTCCCATTAGACAGCGAAATCATGTAACAGAAGAGTTCCTGGACAGAGAGCTTGGGATAACAGGCATCTGAAGAGTTCATGGACAGAGAGCTTGGCCTTCATGGACAGAGAGCTTGGGATAAAGGCATCTGAAGAGTTCATGGACATAGAAGAATTCATGGACAAAGAGCTTGGGATACAGACACCTGAAGAGCTCATGGACAGAGAGCTTGGATAAAGACATCGGAAGAGTTCATGGACAGTACAGCCATCTAAAGAAGTTAAACGATTATTTAGCAGAAATATCACACCATTAACATGTTATGCTTCACAGATCTGAAAGTTACCAAATCTGAGGTCATATACCTAAAGCTGTTCTTCCTTCTATAAATTGATTGCAAAATGGAATAAGGGATAAAGGCTTTGTTGTGTTGTTGTTGAAGTAGTTGTTGTAAGCCACATGGGTATATGACATAATATATTGAAGTGGCCCATATCAGAACCTGGTTGGGACAAGTACTTCTCTCAACTGGTGCTTACTTTGTTTGTCTCTACTCTAGTTGAGACACGAGTGACAGTTGCCTTCCAATCCAATAATGCTTCTCATCTCAGCTCTATCTTTGTTGCCCTTTCTTTTTTGCTTTTCTTCGTCGAAATCTTCAAGGATCAGTTTTTCACTGCCATTGTCTTGTTGGCAGCAACCTTTTGCGCTAACGCTTTCTTCTTTCCTATATTCCAACTAAAGTTCCCAAAGCACATTGGGCAGATGAAGAGTTGAAGCCGAAACTTAGAAACAAGATAATCCTAAAACCAACTAGGAATTTTGAATCCAGAAAGTAAACATTTAAGAAGTGAATTCTGAATTTTATTGACAAAGGAGATAATTTATCCCAGATCATTGTTTACAGCCTTCATTTATAAATGCAAAAAATAAACGGTGCAAACTAAGGATGCTAACTTCTAATCCAAATAACATTAGTTAACAAAACCCACTATAAACGAATAAAATAAAATCGCAAAAGAACTACTAAAATAAGCGACTCTAGCATTCTAAACTAGCTCTTTTTAAGGAAATCTAACCCTAAATTTATCCAAGCTTTCGTACACCAGCTATGTTGTACAGAGGTGGCTATACTAACATGGACACGACATGCTGACACGTGACAAATTTTTAAAAATACATGACATGTGTATTTAACGTGTGTGCCAGATACGTGTATGTCATGACACAACTTCGTGATAGGAGTGTCCGTGCTATGTAGTACACTAGTCACCCATTTGTAAGAACTTGTCCTCAAGTTTGACTTTAACAAACTCTAAATAGAAAAAGGAAGCACATGGCATAACTGCTCCTGCCATTACAAGGATTGACAGTCGTGCCAGACACAGTCGAGAAGCTATCTTCGTGACTCGAACCCATGACCTCTAGGTCACAATGAAGCAACTTTATCATTGTGCAAATGCTTGCTTCTAACTGAGTCTCTAACACCCTAAATAAATAAAATAAAAACAAACCAGCTTTTTGAAGGTCGAAAGGTACAAAAAGATATTTGAATATGTGACCAAATATAACTATTGTTAATCTTGCACATGAAGAATGATAAGATTTCAATGTTTCCCTATATGCCATAGAAATATTGTGGGATGAGTTCATTATGCCGACTGAAGAATTCTTAGAGAATTGATGTGAAAAATTAGTGAAATCACCTAGAGGGGGTGAATAGGTGATAGTGCTAATCTAAAAACTAAATGCGGAAGAATGCGGAAGCTAAAAACAAATTTGCAACACACTTAATACAACCAACAAGTGTAACCGAATTCCCCGTGAATGGCTCTGGACTAACTCCTCTTGATTCCCCTAGATAAGGGTTGAGGTGCTATATGAAGCTCTTGTGGTTAAGTATAAGTGAGGCACACAAGCACACAAGCATATAATAGATATGGCAATATGAATCAATGCTCAACACAAGCAAATATGATATGATGAATGAATGATACTTTGAACAACACAAATAAAGAGAGAGAGAGTTAAGAGACAATGGATCAAACGCAAACACAAAGATATGTTTCGAGATTCGAGCCCCTATCTCTACGTCCCCGCCTTCACCGAGAAGGATTTCTAATCCACTATCTTGTCCACCGAGGACTCCCACCGAGGGAACCTCCACCGAGGAGGATTTTTACAACAAGAGAGTACCGAACTCCTCTCTCAAACACCACCTCACAACCGAGGGGTAGGCCCGTAGCCAAACAACAACCAACACCTCTACCGAAGAGGGTTTACAAACTAAAACTCCACCTCTCACAAGAGGGAGCAAACACCACTCCGATCAACCTCTACCAAAGAGGGATACACAAATACAAGGAGGGTTTACAACTTGGAGGCTCAATCAACCTCAAACACTCTCTTTTCCACAAAACAAAAGATCCTAAATAGATTAGGATAGAAGATAAGCCCAAGTGTGAAAAACAAGTGTTTGGAAAAAAAAACTCAAAGAAAACACTTAGGAAAACTCTTTGTAAAGGATAGATATAAAGAACAAAACAAATCTCCCAATTTTTTTCTATTTTCTTTGATTTTTCCAAAAACTAAAACAAATAAAGATTGATCTTTTGGCACAAAAACACTTTTGAAAACTTGTTTTAAACACTAGAGAAACACTGAAATTTTTCTTTTCAAAAGTCTTATCAAAATCCCAAAGAGATGGGGTATTTATAGCCCCAAAAGAAAACTAACCGTTAGGCTGATCTGTCAGCCTGACAGGCTTGCGGTCGACCGCCCGGTCGACCGCCAACGGTCATAAATATGACCGTTGGGGCATCCCGGTCGACCGCCCAGATACAGAGAGCAAAACTCATTGGTCCGGTCGATCGCCCTATTGCCTGCCCAGACGTGCACAAGGCTGTGCACGTCGGTCGACTGAGAGGTCGACCGGCTCTGGCATACTGTAACGGTCCCAGTTAAAAATTTTCCATTTTAAACATAATCATTTCGTATAATCCAAGCGTGGGACCCATCAGTATAAAATACTTCAACATATACATCAGATAACATGGATGATCTACTTGAGACTTATCATACTAACATCTATAGTTCAATAATTCATGAGAACACAGTCTTCATTATCATGTCAAAAACATAAGTTCATACAAGAAGAGTCCAACACCAAGTCCTTTAATATTTACAGGTTACGGTTGATACACAGCTAAACATATGCATGTTTATACAAAACCGTATATATAACAAAAGTAACTCCTACTGCTGAGGTTCCGGTGGTAAATGTCCGTACCACTGCCCTTAAGCAGGACCCTTGCCCTTGTCCAAAACCTGTAGGTGGAGTTAGAATAGGGTGAGCTTGACGGCTCAGTGAGTAAAACAATATTTAAATGCACATAGCAGGTAGGCATACATGGCTACATTATCCAGTTGACATGAGTATCGATACACTATTTTTATAGGATCTCATAATTCACCATGAACCAAAACAGAACACAGTAACAATGCCTTACTAGTCGACTAGGTCACTCCATAGTCGACTAATACTAACTGTAAGTCGACTAACTCTTAAACTGTAGTCGACTAATTCTGCTTCACACGTACCTGTTTCTTTACTGGCAAACAGGGACTCTTGTAGTCGACTATCCTTCCTGGTATAGTCGACTAACTCAAGGACTAGTCGACTTAAAATTTCTTATAGTCGACTAAAACTGTCAAAAGTTGAGTTACTTTCTGTGGATCACCTATAGTCGACTACCCTCTTGGTATAGTCGACTAACTCAAGGACTAGTCGACTTAAAATTTCTTATAGTCGACTAAAACTGTCAAAAACAGATCGTCAACTTTCTGTATCTGGGATTAGTCGACTACAGTCTGTTTGTAGTCGACTAATCCTGCTATATCAGCAGTTATCTGCTTACAAAATCACACCTATAGTCGACTAATTCCGGACTTAGTCGACTAACTTATAATAAAACAGCCTGTTAAGAAGCTATTCCAGATCTGATGTTAAAGATCTATGCATGATCATATCACAGGAATTCTATCATGTCCATATACACATACCCAAACATATATATACATATGTTCTCCCCTTCTACGCCTCCGGTTCAGTCCGGTCCCTTCCTCCGAAAATACACAAACATATATACATATGTTCTCCCCTTCTACGCCTCCGGTTCAACCCGGTCCCTTCCTCCGAAAATACACAAACACAAACACAAACACAAACATATATACATATGTTCTCCCCTTCTACGCCTCCGGTTCAACCCGGTCCCTTCCTCCGAAACACACATATATCATCATACCATATCAATATGCAAGATATGTAGAAAATATCATAATTTCGTAAGCAACAGTAGTAAGTATTTGCGGAATTGAAAACACATGATCCCAAAATATACATAGGGTCGATACTTGCATATCTCATATGCTTATTTCATTCTACTCATTTCTACTCATCATATTGTTAAGATTAGCATGTTCTACTCACTTTGTATGGGCTGATCTTGGCTGTTCCTAGCTATTTGTTGTTGTTGCCTTTGTTGTTGCTATTGCTGTTGCTCCTCCTTGCTGCTGCTGGAAAGGAGAGGGAGAGAGTTTTTTTTTTTTAAGAGAGAGAGTGTTTGAAGAGAGAGAGAGTTTTGATCAAAAGTGTTGAATTCTCTTCATCCTCCTCTATTTATAGCTTCAAACCCTCCAGGATTTTTGCCACGTGTCCCCCCATAGGATCATGCCATGTGTCCTTCCATAGGATCATGCCATGTGTCCTTTAAACATCCCATCAAAAGAAAAGAGAGGGGTTATTTGCAAAAATGAAAAGGGTGAGGTGTTTCTCTTGGCCAATCATGGCCAGCCATTTGGAGGAGATATTTTGATGGAAGGTAGGAGAAGCTTGGAGAAGTTGGTGGAAAGAAAAGGAAGCTTGTGGTGGAAGGAATTTCTTATACCTGTATACATGGTCGTATAAATACTTACGTATACACTTGTATATACGTACCCGTATAATACCCGTATAATACGGGTCTACGCCATACGCGTATTATACGCATGGCTTACTAAGATATTATGCATACACTAATGATTAAGAAATACCTTAATTTAGGCAGGTGTTACATTCTACCCTCCTTATGGAAGTTTCGTCCTCGAAACTTAACGTACCTTGGAACAATTGCGGATAGGTCTTTCTCATTTCCTCTTCCAGTTCCCAAGTGGCTTCTTCTATGTTTTGATTTCTCCATAAAACTTTGACCAAGGAAATATTTTTGCTTCTCAATTGCTTCTCCTTGTGATCAAGAATTTGTACTGGTTCTTCCGCGTAAGACATGTCTTCTATCATATGCAGGGGTTCATAGGAGATGACATGAGCAGGATCGGGCACATACTTTCTCAGCTGAGATACATGAAATACATTGTGCATCCTTTCTAAGGCAGGGGTAGGGCCAAACGATAAGCAACTGGTCCAATTTTATTCAATATTTCAAACGGACCCACATATCTAGGGCTAATTTGTTCTTACTGCCGGTGCGTCTCACTCCCTTCATAGGAGATACTTTTAGGAAAACCCTATCCCCTTCTTCAAACTCCAGTGGTCTACGGCGATTGTCTGCATAAGCTTTCTGTCTGCTCTGGGCTGCTTTCATCCTTTCCTTGATTAGCTTGATCTTCTCCGTAGCCTCTTGAATTACATCGGGGCCAAACAGTCTTCTATCCCCAACTTCCTCCCAACAGATTGGTGATCTACACCTCCTCTCATACAATGCTTCAAATGTAGGCATACCGATAGTGGATTGATAACTATTATTATAAGCAAACTCCACTAAGGGTAAATAGTTGTCCCAACTTCCCCCAAAATCCAGTACACAAGTTCTCAACATATCTTCTAATATTTGAATGGTCCTTTCTGACTGTCCATCCGTTTGGGGGTGGGCTGCTGTACTGAGTTGTAAGTTAGTGCCCATAGCTCTGGACAAACTTTTCCAGAATCTAGATTGGAATCTTGGGTCCCGATCTGATACAATGGATTCAGGTACTCCATGTAATCTAATTATCTCTCGGACATATACCTGAGCCAGTCTTTCCATTGAATAATTAATCCGGATAGGTAGAAAATGGGCAGATTTGGTGAGTCTGTCTACCACTACCCAGACTGTATCCAGTCCTTGGACGTCCGAGGAAGTCCAGTGACGAAATCCATAGCAATTTGACTCCACTTCCACTCAGGAATAGATAAAGGTACTAACAAACCTGGGGGCTTCTTATGTTCAGCCTTTACTTGTTGACAGACTAAACATTTGTGGACGAAATTAGAAATGTCCATCTTCATACCATCCCACCAGAAGTTATGACGTAGATCTTGATACATCTTTGTGCTTCCGGGATAAGCTGTATAAGGTGTACTATGAGCCTCCTTCATTATTTCTTCTTTGATTTCTGCTACATCTGGCACACATAGTCTGTGTCCAAGCCTTAATACATCACCTTCTATGTGAAACTCCTTGAGTTCTCCTTCTTGCACTTTCTTCATCATCTTCTTTATTTGAGTATCTTCTTGTTGTGCCTCTTTGATCTTGTCGTATAGATTAATTTGGATACTCACTTGATTTAGTTGATACCCAGAATTTGAAGAATCAATGACTCGCACTTCTATTTGCATTTCTTCTAGGTCTCTTAATAGTCTTACTTGACGAGTCATCAAGGCGGCCAGTGTTCCTCCTGATTTCCGGCTCAAAGCATCAGCCACTATATTGGCCTTCCCAGGGTGGTATTGAATAGTAATATCATAATCCTTTATTAGTTCTAACCACCTCCTCTGCCTCATGTTCAGTTCCTTTTGTGTGAAGATGTATCTTAAGCTCTTATGATCAGTAAAAACTTCACAAGACACTCCATACAAGTAATGTCGCCAGATCTTTAAAGCAAAGATCACAGCGGCTAATTCCAAGTCATGAGTGGGGTAATTTCTTTCATAGGTCTTCAATTGTCGGGATGCATAGGCAATAACTTTTCCATTTTGCATTAACACACATCCCAACCCCAGCTTTGATGCGTCCCTAAAATTGACAAATCCTTCAGTCCCCGAAGGTACAACTAAGACAGGAGCAGATGTCAATCTGGCTTTAACCTCCTGGAAACTCCTTTCTTGATCTTCTCCCAAAGCAAACTTCTTATTCTTTCTAATTAATTGGGTCATTGGTGCTACAATCAAAGAAAATCCTTCTACAAATCTTCTGTAGTACCCCGCTAATCCCAAGAAACTTCGAACTTCAGTGACATTAGTGGGTCTAGGCCAGTCTCGGATTGCTTCGATCTTTACCGGGTCTACTGATATCCCTTCTTTGGATATAATATGGCCTAGAAACCCTACTTGCTCTAGCCAAAATTCACATTTCTTCAGCTTTGCATAGAGTTGCTTCTCTCTCAAGATTTGAAGGACAGTATTAAGATGTTTCTCATGATCTTCCATATTCTTTGAATAGACCAGAATATCATCAATGAATACTACTACAAACTGGTCTAAGTATGGTTGGAACATCCGATTCATTAAGTCCATAAATGCTGCCGGGGCATTAGTGAGTCCAAAAGGCATAACCAGAAATTCAAAGTGTCCATATCTTGTCCGAAAAGCTGATTTGGGCACATCTTCAGGTTTGACCTTCAACTGATGATACCCCGATCTAAGGTCTATCTTAGAAAATACACAAGACCCTTGCAATTGATCAAATAAGTCATCAATTCGAGGGAGAGGGTACCTATTCTTGATAGTTGCCTTATTCAATTCCCGGTAGTCAACACATAATCTCATACTCCCATCCTTCTTCTTTACAAATAGGACAGGTGCTCCCCAGGGTGATATACTTGGCCGAATGAAACCTTTGTCTAATAAGTCCTGCAATTGAGTTTTAAGTTCTTTCATTTCTGCAGGGGCCATACGGTACGGTGCCTTAGAAATTGGGGCAGTACCGGGTATTACATCAATTGTAAATTCTACTTCCCGATCTGGGGGCAGACCTGGTAAGTCTTCCGGGAACACATCAGGGAACTCATTCACAATTGGAATAGTCTTAATATTTACATTAGTCCTGGTGGTATCCAACACCGAAGCCAGAAATCCTTGGCACCCTTGCTTCAATAACTTGGTGGCTTTGATGGCTGATATGTGAGGTATATCATAATTTCCTTTCTCTCCTTCAAACATAAACTCCGGAGTCCCTTCCTTCTTAAAATAATCCTCTTTTTATTACAATCCACAGAAGCACCACTGGCAGACAACCAGTCCATTCCTAGTATGGCATCGAACTCCATTTCGCCTAGCTTAATCAGATCAACAAAGGTCTTCATTTCTCCAATAATTACTTCACAATTCGTATATCTAGTGCTAGCTATCACATTCTCCCCTATAGGTGTTGACACAACCAATTGAAATCCTAGGGGTTTGATTCTTGATTTAATTTATAAGCAAAAGCACTAGATACGAAAGAATGAGTAGCTCCAGGGTCAAATAATGTATGAGCAATATGTCCTGATACGGAGATCATACCTTCTACCACTGCATTTGAGGCCAATGCTTCTCGGTGGTTTAATGCGAAGGTTCTGCCTTGCACCCGAGGTTGCTGAACCGATGACTGGGTTGCAACAGGACGTGGGGCATTACTGGGCGGCATAGAGTTACTGGCTTGTCCCCTGGAAGGATTCGTCTTCACGATCGGCCTTCCACTTCCTCTACTCGGTCCTTGACTTCCACGCATGGTTGGACAATTTCTCCTTATATGACCCACTCCTCCACAATTAAAACAAGACCTGTCTGGGAGACAGTTTCCAAAATGATTTATTCTACACCTCTGACACCAAGGAGCCTCCGTGACTCTGTGATGGGACGCAGAGGTAGCTCGTGTCTTCAAGGGAGTGTCTCTGCTCCTCAGCCACGTTCTCCCGCCTCTGGCTCCTCCTCCTCTAGAAAACGAGGTGTTAAACCCAGATCCTCTGCTGCTGGCTGGTCCTGATGTTGTCCTCATAGGAGGTTCTTGATAACGGGGGCGCTTAGAATTGGGAATTTCTTCCACCCATTCTCCCTGACCTTCTTGTATGTCCATTTCCACCTCCAAAGCTTTTTCTACTGCCTGGAGATAATTCCTCAGTTGCAATGGAATCAGCGGGCCCCGAATATCTGATCTTAGGCCCTTCACGAACCTCTTTGTCTTATCTGCTTCACTCTTTACCAAGGCATCAGCATACCTGGATAGCTGAGTGAATTTCTGATCATACTGGGATACATTCATAGAATCTTGACGGAGTTCCAAGAATTCTGTTGCCATCTTATCTCTGGCTGTCTCTGGAATGTATTTCTCCGTGAATTTGTTCACCACGAATTCCCAGGTGATTGGTTCCCTTGTATTCTTCATACTCAGCTTCACTGCCCTCCACCAATGTTCCGCTTCCTTCTGGAACATAAAAGAAGAGAAGGATACCTTTTGTTCATCAGTGCAACTCATGACTTCTAGAATCTTCTCTATTTGTAGAAGCCAAGCTTCGGCTTGTAAAGGGTCCGCCTTCCCTTCGAATACGGGCGGTTTCATTTTCTGAAACTGCTCCAGTGCTCGGTGGGAGTTGTTGTTGCTTGCCCTGTTCACTAATTGCGCGAGCCACTCCGGCATCACCCCCGGAGTTTCCTCATTCACTCTTATTCGAGCTTCAGAGTCTTCATTATTACTCGCGGGGTGCGCGCTCCCCATCTCGCTGTAGTGTGTCGTATCGAGCGATAGGGATTCCTCGAGTGGTGGTTGGTTCAAATCCATGCGTTCTCCCTATATAAATATAAGGGCGTCTTATCAACACATTACACCATTAGGAACGAGTAGGGATAAAACTTTATTCTCATGCTGTCATACTAATAACGTCACCTTTGAAAACAAACAACTTGTTATATATGTATATATAGTTACATCCATCATGGATACAAAAGGTGTCATACCGACATACCTACTTACTGGAATATCCGGACTAACCCTTGTGCATTCATAAGATATATGCCAGGGTACATACAACAACCCTACGGATATCCATCACCTAACATATTAGGCCTATATACATAGATACATCAAAAGTGTCAGTTCTAAGATTCACCCCTCACAGGGTGGGGTATCCCTACTAGGATCTCTGTTAGTGTTGTTGCTATTGTCCATATCCTCCTCGGGGTCTTCTTCCGATGATTCGTCCCCGGCACAGTGCCAGTCGTCTAAGTCGTCATAGAGATCCATATCTTTTTCCCACGTCTCGTTCCAAAAGATGCCTGCATAAGTAAATCCCCTTCGAGTTTCTTCCTTAACCGTGCTCGAGTGCTCCGTCACTGCTACTTCAACAGAATCTCCCACAACACTACCTGTCTCCACAGGGCTAGGTTCAGGCTTGTTAGATGCCTGCGACTCGCCCTCTTCACAATCTACCCAGTTTAGGGGTACAATTGTTTCCGCTGGGTCAGTTTCGTCTGACTCGTATCCCCAGTCCATGGAGTCCGCTACCCAGCTCTTACTCGAGCTGTCGGAGTTAGAGACTGACCAGAATACATCGGAGTCCCCCATCTATATGTAAACAAAACGGACATATCAATCTTGAGTCCATGAAATAATCTCAATCATATGACTATCATCAAGAAACAACATAAATGGACACACTTATAACTATACTCATCCTTAGTCTACTTATAAGTCTTATGTCTTTAGAACAACTCAGATTCCATAGATAATTCAATATATATATTTCTTGTCACATCAGACCAACTACTTACTATAATCACATGTCTGTATGTAATAACCTAACAATTTCATCATCTCTTACTCTTTCTACTTCTAAACCATTGCTCTGATACCAACTGTAACGGTCCCAGTTAAAAATTTTCCATTTTAAACATAATCATTTCGTATAATCCAAGCGTGGGACCCATCAGTATAAAATACTTCAACATATACATCAGATAACATGGATGATCTACTTGAGACTTATCATACTAACATCTATAGTTCAATAATTCATGAGAACACAGTCTTCATTATCATGTCAAAAACATAAGTTCATACAAGAAGAGTCCAACACCAAGTCCTTTAATATTTACAGGTTACGGTTGATACACAGCTAAACATATGCATGTTTATACAAAACCGTATATATAACAAAAGTAACTCCTACTGCTGAGGTTCCGGTGGTAAATGTCCGTACCACTGCCCTTAAGCAGGACCCTTACCCTTGTCCAAACCTGTAGGTGGAGTTAGAATAGGGTGAGCTTGACGGCTCAGTGAGTAAAACAATATTTAAATGCACATAGCAGGTAGACATACATGGCTACATTATCCAGTTGACATGAGTATCGATATACTATTTTTATAGGATCTCATAATTCACCATGAACCAAAACAGAACACAGTAACAATGCCTTACTAGTCGACTAGGTCACTCCATAGTCGACTAATACTAACTGTAAGTCGACTAACTCTTAAACTGTAGTCGACTAATTCTGCTTCACACGTACCTGTTTCTTTACTGGCAAACAGGGACTCTTGTAGTCGACTATCCTTCCTGGTATAGTCGACTAACTCAAGGACTAGTCGACTTAAAATTTCTTATAGTCGACTAAAACTGTCAAAAGTTGAGTTACTTTCTGTGGATCACCTATAGTCGACTACCCTCTTGGTATAGTCGACTAACTCAAGGACTAGTCGACTTAAAATTTCTTATAGTCGACTAAAACTGTCAAAACAGATCGTCAACTTTCTGTATCTGGGATTAGTCGACTACAGTCTGTTTGTAGTCGACTAATCCTGCTATATCAGCAGTTATCTGCTTACAAAAATCACACCTATAGTCGACTAATTCCGGACTTAGTCGACTAACTTATAATAAAACAGCCTGTTAAGAAGCTATTCCAGATCTGATGTTAAAGATCTATGCATGATCATATCACAGGAATTCTATCATGTCCATATACACATACCCAAACATATATATACATATGTTCTCCCCTTCTACGCCTCCGGTTCAGTCCGGTCCCTTCCTCCGAAAATACACAAACATATATACATATGTTCTCCCCTTCTACGCCTCCGGTTCAACCCGGTCCCTTCCTCCGAAAATACACAAACACAAACACAAACACAAACATATATACATATGTTCTCCCCTTCTACGCCTCCGGTTCAACCCGGTCCCTTCCTCCGAAACACACATATATCATCATACCATATCAATATGCAAGATATGTAGAAAATATCATAATTTCGTAAGCAACAGTAGCAAGTATTTGCGGAATTGAAAACACATGATCCCAAAATATACATAGGGTTGATACTTGCATATCTCATATGCTTATTTCATTTCTACTCATTTCTACTCATCATATTGTTAAGATTAGCATGTTCTACTCACTTTGTATGGGCTGATCTTGGTTGTTCCTAGCTATTTGTTGTTGTTGCCTTTGTTGTTGCTATTGCTGTTGCTCCTCCTTGCTGCTGCTGGAAAGGAGAGGGAGAGAGTTTTTTTTTTTAAAGAGAGAGAGTGTTTGAAGAGAGAGAGAGAGTTTTGATCAAAAGTGTTGAATTCTCTTCATCCTCCTCTATTTATAGCTTCAAACCCTCCAGGATTTTTGCCATGTGTCCCCCCATAGGATCATGCCATGTGTCCTTCCATAGGATCATGCCATGTGTCCTTCCATAGGATCATGCCATGTGTCCTTTAAACATCCCATCAAAAAGAAAAGAGAGGGGTTATTTGCAAAAATGAAAAGGGTGAGGTGTTTCTCTTGGCCAATCATGGCCAGCCATTTGGAGGAGATATTTTGATGGAAGGTAGGAGAAGCTTGGAGAAGTTGGTGGAAAGAAAAGGAAGCTTGTGGTGGAAGGAATTTCTTATACCTGTATACATGGTCGTATAAATACTTACGTATACACTTGTATATACGTACCCGTATAATACCCGTATAATACGGGTTTACGCCATACGCGTATTATACGCATGGCTTACTAAGATATTATGCATACACTAATGATTAAGAAATACCTTAATTTAGGCAGGTGTTACACATACGGTCAACCGTCCCGGTCGACCGCCAAAGCCTGGCAGCCAATTTCTGGGTCAGTAAAACATGTTAAAAATATTTTTAATAAATCTTATAAAAACTTCTAAAAATCCCCAAAAATAGTTTTATCATTTTGCATTAATATATAAACATGTGATAAAAATTTCAACTCAAATATCAAGCATATGAAACCATTTTTGTGTTTTATCATTTTTATCAAAAGCCAAAACATGTATTTTATCAAACTTGGATTTTTCAATAGGAAATCTGATTTTTCCTAAAACACATGAATAGGCATATCAAAAAAGGTTTGTCTAAGATATGAAGCATGTATGTATATCGAACACATCTAATATACATAAAAACCATTTAAACTTGTTTTGATCTAAACTATTCATGAAAACCAAAATCCAAAAATATAAAACTTGTGTGTGTTGTGCACTTGAGCATATCAACTATTCTAAGCTTTACAAATGGATCTAAACACACTAAACACTAGGATACCTAAGTCTTCTTGACGATCTTCATCTTCAAGTCGACTCGGTCCAAACTCCGTGATCCAACGAGCATGGCTATGAATGATCTTGACGCTCGGGCTCGAGAATCACCAAGTGAAGGCTTCCAAACAGATCTTGTTGAAGCAATCACCAACTAATATCTTGCTAAATGATCTGAAACTAAAATCACAAGATTATTAGTAAACATAACTACATGAGTTAATCATCATCAAAACTAGAGTGGAAGGCCTCTAGGCCAACAATCTCCCCCTTTTTGATGATGACAAAACTCATGGAGTTATATATGCATGGATTAAAGTTAAGCTTCAAAGAAGCTCCCCCTTAACTCATGCATAAACAAAGAAACATAAATATGCAATGCATATGAAACATGAAACATGCATAGATATGCATAAACAATAAAAGGCTCTAGATACCAATGAAATTTTCAAACAAAAATAAAACATATAAACATGCTCTAGATACCAATTAAACTTAATACATGCAAAACCATAAATATGCATATATAAAAAATCTCAAATAATTCTCCCCCTTTTTGTCAATCATCAATAAAGGGGTAAAAACCAAAACAATAAATTTTTCTCCCCATTTTTTTCGAAACAAAGAATCAACAAAAGGGTCAAAACAATAAAAAACTATGTTCTCCCCCTTTTTGTCTAAAACAAAAAGAATATCAATAAGGGGTTACAATCAATTAAGATATCAATTAAAAATATGTCAAGGTAGCATCTTGATACCAATTGAAAGTGAACATAGATCAATAAATGGTATATACGATATACATTCATGAAGAGGAAGATGTGAAGCTTCTCTACATAGATACATTACATGAAGGAGGGATGACAAGCCCTAATTCACATAACATACACTATGCAATGCATAAGAAGAGATGTGAAGCTCC
Organism: Agave tequilana; assembly: GCA_038442645.1. Classification (NCBI taxonomy): domain Eukaryota; kingdom Viridiplantae; phylum Streptophyta; class Magnoliopsida; order Asparagales; family Asparagaceae; genus Agave; species Agave tequilana. The sequence goes on along the minus strand of JAVJIF010003474.1, from coordinate 48,274 downwards.
CCCTATACACGTGTACCACATAAAGAAGAGTTGTTAAGCTCCTCAATATAAGATACACTCAACATGAATCTATATGTAGAAGAGATGTTAAGCTCTCCTTGCATATATGCAATCATATCAAAACATTTTTATCATTTCTTTAAAACATTTTGAATTTTCTCAATAAAATAAATTTGTTACCAATTAAGAACGTGTCAAAGTAGTGCATCTTGATATCAATAGAAATTAAACATTATAAACATTGAAATCCTATAAATCTTGATACCAATTGAAATTATTATTCTTTAAAAGCAAATGATACCAAAATGAAAATTCAATATTTTCTATCATAAAGTAAGGGAGTGGAAATCAAATACCAATTGAAATATGAAATACAAATTTTCTCTCCCTTTATAAAATACCAAAAGAAACATTGCATAAGCTTGTATATGAATACCAATTGAAAACTAATCAATTGAAACAAAATTGAAACTCAAGCTTAGCGTAAACGCAAACATATATATGTATGAAAAATAGATACCAATTGAAATTGATATTCTTTTAAATATAAACATACATATACGAAAATATATGAGTATACCATAAAAGTCAAAATTGATACCAATTGAAAGAATCTAATGATACCAATTGAAACAACAATAATATCAAATGTATATCTCATATTCCTAACCTCCCAAACACATGCTTATGTTTAAAAAAATTTCAATGTAAAGCATACACAAGGCATGGTCTCCCAACCAACCGCCCGTGGAAGGTAGGGGTTTTCAAAAATAGGTTTAGAAAATAAAGTTTGTTTGAAAACTCTACCATATGAAGAATACGAACTAGTTAAAAGAAAATTTTGTAAACTAGTACGAAATCCTTCAAGCAAGGAATAAAACATAAATATTTTTCATAGAGCATGAAATTCACAAAATAGTCAACACTCATAATCAATGAAGCATGAATATGACTCATGAAAACAAAACATGAGTAAACTAGAAATGTGAGTGTACAAATACAATGTGAAGAACATGATCAAGAAAGTATTCAATTAAGCTCAATATTCCTTTAAAACATGAAAACATGAAAATCATCAAAACTATTTAATCTTCAAGGCATATGTATGTCTTATACAAATTAAAGTATACATACATATCCAAACACAACGAGTCCACAAAGATATATGCATGAAGGCACGTGGCTCAAAAGGATGTATATGTATAACAATAATTTGGATAAAATGGACATATATATGAAGTTAAACATAAACACATGGAAACATGGAGAACATGATAAACTAAATTTCCATTAAAACAAATTTTATTTCAAGGTATATGTATGATTTGTCAACACAAAAAGTATACATACATATCCTTAAACACAATTGAGTCCATATGTATAGATTTACTGAAAGGCAAATGACTCAAGGGGTATACATGTATATCCTAAAGTTTGGCAAAATAGACATATATATGAAATGAAAAACACATGATCATAAAACAAAACCAAATTGGGAATACAAATTTAAAATGCATGAATCATCAAAACTAGACTATACTAGCACATCTAATGGGAATAAATAAGTATTCAAGCACAAACATATATAGATTTATTTGTGGCCCACTATATGCACAAATATATACACAGTCTTAATGAAAACTAACATTTAACATGTAATCAACGCATGAAGCATAAAAATAAGATATGAATAAACATGAAAAACATAAACATGATTATTAAGAAAAATCCACATGTTATTAAACCTATGATAAACATGATAGTTAAACAAATGGTGAGAACACAAAATAATAGTCCATATTAAACATGGGTGTCTCAAAAGCTATACATGCAAGTCAAGAGTCTAATAGTCATGGCATTTTCATAATAATCGATAAACAACAAAACATGCTATAAACAATGAAATGAAAGCATGTAAACAATAAACGGGAGTTAGACATCGATACCAAAACCGATGAAGGCACCTCTCTAGTTCTCCAAATCAAGGTGGTCCTCCCACCAAACGCCCCTTGAAAGTGATGCATCCACATAATTTTCATGAAGCTCGGAACGCATCCACTCCAAGGTACCGCTACTCTCACGTCATGCGAGAGCCCACACCTACATCATAAACAAGAGGGGTGGTCTTTGGTACCCACAACTTTTTGGGTCCAAGGGGGTTAGTACCTTCTCTAACCCAAACAAAATTATTTGCTAAATTTGAAATATGTATTCTATCATAATAAAATTTAGTAAGGTGGCTCTTACGTCCATAATGTGTACATGTGTACACATGAGCATACAAGTGATGATGGTGGTGACCGTGGGTAGCATGTGTATGCTGTGGAGAGTGCATGCAAAGATGGAACTTGTTTCTTTCCAATCAAGGATTCCAAGCGTGTATGGTTCATGGCACATTGGCTCAAAGTGGAGCCCAAACAAACAACACTCTTCTTAAGCATAGATATATCATTTTCAATTAAAGAAGAAGTGGCATGCAATAGATGAACTAGGTAAAGCTATCCTAGCATGGCAAACATGTGCATCAATCTTATTTTGCAAACAAACGTTCTTCTTCAAACAAACATTTAAATCATTTGAAATAGAAATTATTTTATTTTTCAAAGCAACATTCTCTTTTATAACAAAATCAACTTTATAAGATAAAAACTCATTTTTCTTCAACACATTATCACAATCATTTTTATTTTTCAAAAAATTATTTTCTTTTAGTGCAAGATCAAGTTGAGATCTCAATGAATCCCTTTCATTATAGACTTCAACCTTCTCTTGCAAAACCTTGTCAAGTTTAGAAGACAATTTTTCATTTTCTTTAGTTAAAGCAAATGTCTTCTTTTTCAAAACTTTATATTTTTCAATCAATTTTTCACACACAATAGAAAGTTCTTCATTTAAAGCATGGGCATCAACATAATCATTAGAAGAACTAGCATCATCATCATCTAAGTGAGTTTTCGAGTGTACCTCAAGGGAGTCATTCCCTTGGATCATATAGCATTGTTGTGGCTCGGATTCTCCACTAGATTCCTCCTCTTGTTGGATTGGCATTTGAAGCTTGGAGGTAGTTGTGGTTGTCAACTTGTTCCACACTGCAAATGCGGAATCAAAGTTAGAAATAAGCATAAGATAATCTTTTGAAAGCGTGCTTCTAATGGCCTCAAGGGCTTGTGCATTGGCCCCTATATACTTGCTATCACTAAGGTAGGATTCCTTGGTAATGGCAAGGTGAACCTTATATCCTAGGGTTTGTAAGTATATGGACATCCTAGTCTTCCAAACAAGAATGTTGGAAGGGTCAAATATAGGTGGGGTCATGAAGTCCATGGGTGTCAACTATATGTGTGCAAACAAGCAAAATACAAATGATAGATTAGCTAAATAAGGATCTCACTCCTAGGATGTTAAGCCTAAGTATCAGGAGCGTAGGCTCTGATACCAATTGAAATCACCTAGAGGTGGGTGAATAGGTGATAGTGCTAATCTAGAAACTAAATGCGGAAGAATGCGGAAGCTAAAAACAAATTTGCAACACACTTAATACAACCAACAAATGTAGCCGAATTCCCCGTGAAGGGCTCTGAACTAACTCCTCTTGATTCCCCTAAATAAGGGTTGAGGTGCTATATGAAGCTCTTGTGGTTAAGTATAAGTGAGGCACACAAGCATATAATAGATATGGCAATATGAATCAATGCTCAACACAAGCAAATATGATATGATGAATGAATGATGCTTTGCACAACACAAATAAAGAGAGAGAGTTAAGAGACAATGGATCAAACGCAAACACAAAGATATGTTTCGAGGTTCGAGCCCCTAGCTCTACGTCCCCGCCTTCACCGAGAAGGATTTCTAATCCACTATCTTGTCCACCGAGGACTCCCACCGAAGGAACCTCCACCGAGGAGAATTTTTACAACAAGGGAGTACCAAACTTCTCTCTCAAACACCACCTCACAACCGAGGGGTAGGCCCGTAGCCAAACAACGACCAACACCTCTACCGAAGAGGGTTTACAAACCAAAACTCCACCTCTCACAAGAGGGAGCAAACACCACTCCGATCAACCTCTACCAAAGAGGGATACACAAATATAAGGAGGGTTTACAAGTTGGAGGCTCAATCAACCTCAAACAATCTCTTTTCCACAAAACAAAAGATCCTAAATAGATTAGGATAGAAGATAAACTCAAGTGTGAAAAACTAGTGTTTGGAAAACAAAAACTCAAAGAAAACACTTGGGAAAACTCTTTGCAAAGGATAGATATGAAGAACAAAACAAATCTCCCAATTTTTTTTCTATTTTCTTTGATTTTTTCAAAAACTCTAAAACAAATAAAGATTAATCTTTTGGCACAAAAACACTTTGAAAACTTATTTTAAACACTAGAGAAACACTGAAATTTTTCTTGTCAAAAGTCTTATCAAAATCCCCAATGAGATGGGGTATTTATAGCCCCAAAAGAAAACTAGCCGTTAGACTGATCTGTCAGCCTGACAGGCTTGCGGTCGACCGCCCGGTCGACCGCCAACGGTCATAAATATGACCGTTAGGGCATCCCGGTCGACCGGCCCATTGCCTGCCCAGACGTGCACAAGGCTGTGCACGTCGGTCGACCGAGAGGTCGACCGGCTCTGGCATACGGTCGACCGTCCCAGTCGACCGCCAAAGCCTGGCAGCCAATTTCTGGGTCAGTAAAACATGTTAAAAATATTTTTAATAAATCTTATAAAAACTTCTAAAAATTCTCAAAAATAGTTTTATTATTTTGCATTGATATATAAACATGTGATAAAAATTTCAACTCAAATATCAAGCATATGAAACCATTTTTGTGTTTTATCATTTTTATCAAAAACCAAACATGTATTTTATCAAACTTGGATTTTTTAATAGGAAATCTGATTTTTCCTAAAACACATGAATAGGCATATCAAAAAAGGTTTGTCTAAGATATGAAGCATGTATGTATATCGAACACATCTAATATACATAAAAATCATTTAAACTTGTTTTGATCTAAACTATTCATGAAAACCAAAATCCAAAAACATAAAACTTGTGTGTGTTGTGCACTTGAGCATATCAACTATTCTAAGCTTTACAAATGGATCTAAACACACTAAACACTAGGATACCTAAGTCTTCTTGACGATCTTCATCTTCAAGTCGACTCGGTCTAAACTCCGTGATCCAACGAACATGGCTATGAATGATCTTGACGCTCGGGCTCGGGAATCACCAAGTGAAGGCTTCCAAACAGATCTTGTTGAAGCAATCACCAACTAATATCTTACTAAATGATCTGAAACTAAAATCACAAGATTATTAGTAAACATAACTACATGAGTTAATCATCATCAAAACTAGAGTGGAAGGCCTCTCGGCCAACAATTAGATCACACCAAAATAGGAATATGGGTTATTTTGCAGGAGGCAAGGTTTTATCGGAGGTTGCAATCCAGATTTTCCAAAGCTAAGAGAAAAAGTTGATTTGTTCGGTTTTGTGTGAGCGTAGGGGGTGGGAGATGGGGGTGTTAAGATCAGTCCCCAATGGACCCCAAAAATTAGGAATATTTTTATTTCAGTGATAGGGAAAGTGAACGGTTCAAATTTGATAAATTTAAATTTTTAGTTAATTTCAGATTTTAATAGATTTGGTCAAGATTTAAGATTTAATTGAGTTTATTTCTGTAGATTTGATTGAAATTTGATGTTATCAATAATTACATGTATAATACATGTATTGTAAGTTATATATAGCCATGTAGTAGACTTTGAGATGGACTATTATTATTATGAATTTTTGATAAGCTATTTGCTTTTTGTATTGATTTTGATCCCATGGATTGAATCATAGACGGTGAAGCCAAGATCCGAATTGCGATCCGCGATTATATCTTTTCTTTCCTCCCTTGTTCCTCTCCAATTTCACAAAAATTCCACCATAAACCCTAAATCCTCCTCCATCTCACATCAATTTGATATCAGAGTCGAAGCTCCTGAAATAGGAAAAAAACAAAAAAAGAGAAAATTCAACAAAAAAAGAAAAGAAAAAAGAGAGAAAAATTATTGTTCTGTTAATAATAACCCACTGGCTACTGTTCATCTTCCCCACCTCATCTTCCCTCTCCCTTGTCTGCAACATCCTACCCAACATCAACTACCGCCACCATCTCCTCTAATCTCTTCCGACGACCACTCCGCCGGCGCCACGAATCACCGGGCCTCCGCCGCCTCCGCCAACGGCTCATCAGAGCTCCCTCTCCAGTCTCTCACCTTCGCCAAGGCCTCTAGGCCTCATCACCGCTCCAGATTGGAGCTCGATCGACGTCGCCCACATCCTTTGTCTTTTCTGCCATCGTCGCCAACCCCAGTCATTGCCTCCGACCTCCACCTTCATTGTCGATCCATTCCACACCAGCACCTTAGCTTCACCAACCATCGTGACGTGTACCGCCTTCGCCTTCTACAGCACCACAGTCGTTGTCGTTCCAACCTCCACCCCAGATCTCAGCATCTCCCTCCTAGGGCGCCACCCACAACAACGAAGAACCATCGGGCCTTTGCAACACGTCGACGACAGAAATCACTTCAAGCTTCCTCCTCTTCCTCCTCCGCGAAGCCACCTGCCGTGCCGACGATCGCCCTCCACTGACGACATCCTATCACTGTCGTTCACGCGGCCACTCTGCAGAGATCAAGAGGGAGAAGAAACCAATTGGGTTGTGGGTTTCAAAACCCTAGTCTTGATTGGGTAAGAAGAAAGGAGCGAAAGGGTTATCGGGTTGTGGGTTTGATTCCAAACCTGCTTCGCTAACCCGAACCAAGCAAATTTAAATCAGTGTCGGGTTGGATCCAGCCAAGTGATCCAGACCTGACCCTTGCCTCTTAGTGAACCGGACATCAGCTGAACCCGACCGGTTCACTTGGACCAGACCGCACTGAGTCAGACCAGACCTGATCTGAACCTAGCTTACTAAGTTAACTCAATTGAGTCAATAGTAGTAGCAGCAGCAGTCCAACAACGTTTAAGGCCCATTCGGAGTCCGATTCGAGTTTTATTTGAAACATTGGATTCGTGATTGAGCCCCAAAGCCATTGAAGAGATTTCATAGCATTTGAGCAGGTGATGCGATCTCCACAAGCCTGCATTTGGTGACGGTATTGTTCCTGCAGTAGAAGAACAGCGTTTCAAGCCTTTTTAGCTCGATTCGAGTCCAGTTCGAGCCGCTGAGATTCTTAGGTAACCTCTGATCCTTATGCACTAAATTTTCTACATGAGTTTTTACTTCTACGGTAAATACATATATACTAAGGGTGATGAAAAGGAAGTGGAATGGGATATGTATGTGGCTATCTCGTATTTTCAGGATTCTCATGTGGGTATGAAAAGTGAGAAAATAATCTTAAAAAATTTTCCAGTTATTTCTCCCTGACATCTGAATAGAAGTATCATTATGCCCAAATGAGGCTAGTTAGACAGGCTTATTGGTGGTAGAAAGATAGCCATATCGATGATCAGTATTAGTTTGTCTTACAAAATCATCTTCATAGTCTTATGCTCCACACCTTCTTTATGCATCTGAGGCAGGCTACAATGTTGAGCAAGAGCCCCATCCCCAGAGCTGATCATTTGCTGATATTTGCACTGAGTTTTGGTAGGCCTTAGAGATATATATATATATAACAAGTCAAACTGCAAAGATTGACACAAATCTATAGCCTCCAGTCTTTGTCAAATCAAAAGTTACAACTGAGTCAGAGCTAGAGCCAGTAGTTATTAATGAACCAGCCACAGGCAGAAATAGAAAAGCCTCTTGTAGAGACTTCAGCAGATCTCCCAGCGGAGCTTACTGTGGAGCTAGTGTCATCTTCTCCAACTGTGAGGGTTTCAGTATCCCTGAGATCACCTAACTTGTAGGATCCTTTACAGATCTTTTTACAGGAGACAAAGTCACAAGAGAACAGACTATTTATGATGTGAATTATAATTGATTCGGTTCTTATCTGGGAGGATGCGCCTCTGCCTGCTATCTGTGCATTGTTCGAGCTGTCATCCTTTAAAGCAGGGTGTCACAAAAGCCAGTTCCACCTTCACTACTTTGGTTCAGCCATAATACATCGGTAATGATTTTCTAGTCATCATCGTAGCCTGATTGAGAATTTGTGATGTGATTTAACCCGGTTGTTTTTATCTTGCTATTTACCACTGCATTCACCAGAGATGAATACTTTCAAATCGGGGAGAATAATAGAGAAAGCGAATGGTCTGGATTTGATAGATTTAAGATTTTAGTTGATTTTAGATTTTAGTAAATTTGATCAAGATTTAAGATTTAATTGAGTTTATTTGGGTAGATTTGATTGAAATTTAATGTTATCAATAATTGCACGTATAGTGCACGAATTGTAGGTTATATATAATCATGTAGTGGACTTTGAGATGAAACTATTATTATTATTATGAAAATTTTGATAAGCTATTTGCTTTTGGTATTGATTTTGATTTCATAGATTGAATCATAAGCATTAAAGTCAAGATTCGGATTGTGATCCGCGATCATATCTTTCTTTTTCTCTCTCGTTCCTCCCTAATTCCACAAAAAATTGATCGCAAATCATAAATCTCCCTCCGTCCCACATCAATTAGTCCCTCACGTATTGATATATTCCTATTAGTCCTTCCAACCATTGAGGTTACATCTAGTCCTTGTAATTCAATCAAAACATTCACATCAGTGTGTTCCATTAATTCTAATTTAGAATGTCTAGGGAGCATTCCCTATCCCCAACCAATCATTACAATTGTCGTCTTTCTATCTCTAGTTTTACTCAAACAACTCATTTGTTTTCTTCTAAAGACCTGGCTTACTTTCCCTTCACAAAACTCACTTCTTCCTCTTAAGATGACATACAGAATACAATTGGTGCGAGTGATTCAAGGAAAGGAAAAATGGTCCTAATCATTCTTGGTTGGAGTTAAACGGGGTAATCTAGTTATCACTGGTTTAATCTAACTAGAGAGTATAATTTGGTGCAATTTAAGTGAATTTAGAATTAATATGAAGTACTAATATTTGAGAGACTATTACAAAAGCCCATATATATATATATATATATATATATATATATATATATATATATATATATATATATATATATATATATATATAAAATTCCAGACTAGATCTTCACAAAAATATATTTTTCTCATTGATTTACTATTTTCTCTAGCTTTGAAGCATGTTTTGATTAAGTTAAAAAAGATTAACCAAATGATGGAAATCTTTTCCAACTAAGACAATATATGATCAAATATAGAAAAGTCACATATAATCAAAATATCAACTCCCAAAATAACTTGAGATGCCATATGAAATTATTGCTAAAAAGACCTATTTTATGCTTCTAAGAAATGTTTAGAAAAATTAAAGCAAAAAGTGAAGTGCTTGACCTTTAAGCAAAGCAAAGTGTAAGCTTCAAAGAGAAAACACCTAAATGCATACTTCAAGAAAATTTTCATTCTAATGAATCTTATCATAAGAATTATATAAAATAGTTTTTTGGGTTTTTTAAATTTTACCCCAAATCTTCCCTATTTAGAAAAATACACTTCAAATCACTGATATGCAGTGTTTTAAATGTCAGATATCAGGAAAATGTCGGATGTCATAATCGGACGTCGGATTTCGAATTTCGGAGATATTTCGGGGCCATTTAGTAAATTTCGGATGTCATGAAGGATAACAAATATATATCCTAGATGTCTTAAATAATGTAATTTAAAAATTCTTATCAAGGTAATACATACACAACTTATGTAAAACTACATAAATATGTTTAGAATATGTATAATTAACTTAAATATTTTGCATATATTCACTAATTCATTGTTAAAATTTCTCAATTGCTCCAACTTTCAAAACCAATCAACATATTGGGTTTTTCCCAAAATGTCGGCCGACATTTCGGGAAAATGTCGGCCGACATATCGAATTTTTCCTGAAATGTCGGCCGACATTTTCTAAAACGTCATTTCAAATGCGGGTGGGGATGTCGTGACGGTGAAGGCTTGAAAACGAAATGTCGGCCGACATTTCGGTCATGTCGGCCGACATTTAAAACACTGTTGATATGTCAGCCCTCGTAAAATCTTTTGGATCTTCAAAGCTTACCTTTCCAGTTAGATTTTGACGTTTCACCTGTTATGTCCTGCTCTTTTTCTCCTCCACTTCTATTCTTCTTCATTGTGACCTAACCCAAATTATATAGAACCAGAATTCTTATCCTCTCTCTCACACACACACACACAATTCTAAAATTTCTCCCAAATCTCACTGCAAAAGGTTTTCAATTTTTTCTTAAATTGTTTAAGAGGCGTCTCTGAAAATGATGCAATGCAAGTTGTTGATGATAAATGAAATAGGAAAAAGAGATGAGTGTATAAAAAGAAGAAAAAAAAATGAGTGTATAAAGATAAGTTGGGAAGGAGTTTAAACATTTATATATGGACAGTTTAGTTATTTTCATAAATTAGGCAAGTGAATAAATCAATAGGGAATGTTCTCTTTTTATTCGGAGAAAGTGATAATAGGGAGGTGGAAAAGGAGTGTGGTGGGGAGTTTTAAAGACTAGAAAAGTTGAAGGGTAAATTAGCAATGTGAGTAATTTAAGGTGTATATTTCCTAAATAGGAAAGATTTGGGTATATATCTAAAAAACTTAGTTTTTTTTAAAAAGATTATTCATTATGTATCTAATTTACATAAAAAGGGAATGAGAAAACTAATAAATGGGGTTGTTGGTGATAGAAAATCAGTATCGCGATTGGTTATGTTGATGATTAGAAAAGTAAGAAAGGACACATACCTCAATATGAATAATAAGACTATATTGGTTGATGAAAGTGAAATCTCCATTAAAGAGAGGCAGCTTTTGTGGCAATAATGGATCAACTTCCTCCTAAATCACTCTAAGGAAGAGATCAAGTACAAACAAAAGAATTAGAGGGCATATAAAACTTTATGTGAAGCATACATTTCAATACATGAAGGGCTAAAAACATAAGCTCCATTCCAAAAAAAACATAAGCTTCATGCATTGGATCTTTACCTTATAGGTTATGCATTATATTGTTAGCGAGCTTTCTAAAACATTGGTTGTAAGTAATCTAATAAATGCAAGTTGTGCTAGTGCTAGGCTGTAAATAGGGGTGACATCGGATCGGATATTGCCTTTGACATACCGTATCATAACTCAACCTTCAGATACGGATACGAATATTGGCGAATGTAAAAAATGATATAGTGGATCAGATGCGGATACTAATTGGATATGTAAAAATGGATACGATTAAGAATAAACTAAACGGATATACTTATATTACTTCTTATCTCATTTACAATAATATAAATGTGATACATACTATGATATTATTGTGTATATATCAATGTTTCATCCTCATCCATTGTCATTCGAGTTCTATAGCAATGGATTATATAACATCCGGTGTTAAATGTTGATTCGGACGTCACAATTGATGTCGAAATACTCAAATTTGCGCTACTCTTTTAAGAATCAGATACTTTTCACTATTACTTTTTCACCAACTCAAAATATCAAAACTATTGCCACATTCCATTGAAGAATAGTCTCTTCCATACGGATATCATTATCAAGCACTCAAACTTCGGATATCGGATCAGATACGAATCGGATAGCTTTAATCATATCTTGTATCCGCATCTAACTTTCGGATACGGATACAGATATGATATTGACAGATGTGAAGAAATAATATCAGTATCTGAATTGAAAGCAGATTCGAATGCGGATATCTGAAATAATCTGCATTCGGTGGCACCCCTAGCTGCAAAAAAGCTTGTTCAAGCTCGAAGCTAACTTGGGATCCACCTAGTGAAAGCTCATTTCAAGCTTGTTAAGTAATTAAATGATCCGAGCTAGAACATAAATTTAGGCTAGATTAAAAAATTGAATGAACATGCATGTAGCTAGAACGGCTCAGCTTGGTTCGAGCTCAGTTACAAAGACTCTATAAGAAGATTGTTACCTTATACGCATGCACACAAGTGCGCGCACATATGTTTAAAATCACATTATCTTGATATTTTGACTTAAATTAAACTCAAAAGTCTACAAACATTCTCCATATTAATTTAAACAAAAAAATACATTTCAAAAATATTCTAAAATATAAGGAAATAATAGAATCTTTAGATGCAGAAGCATGAGGATCGGCTCGACTCATTCATTAAACTTAATTGAACAAAGTTTGACAAAATGTTAAGCTCTTTTAAGTAAACAAACGAACATGAACAATGCAAGATCGTCTCATTTAACAACCCTAGCTAGTTTAATAGGTACTCTCGTAATTAATATTGCAATTTAGCTGTTTGATTAGCTACACTGACACTGCTGCAAAGGGACTTACAAATATTTGATTGGAAAGTGATAATGATGCATGAAGTGAATATTTCTGTTGTGGCAGGTGGACAGACTGTCTTATTGAGTGGAAGCCCTCTCCTATTTATCACAAGAAACACCAAGAATGATTAGTGATGCATAATAAATTGATTATAACACCACATGCAAGTCCTAAGCAACAACCTGCAACTGTAACATCACTTGCAGGAAGGAAATTCAGTCACAATGATTCAAGCATGATAAAAGTACTTAAGTATTGTCGTTGCAACTACTAGCAAGTTACACACAACACCTCTCCTAAGAATTTGGTAATGAAATCTCAAAGAAAAATATTGTATTAGCCCCACAAAGAATTATGATTGGTCAGTTGAAATACATCAATTAGTTAATCTCCCTTCACATCATATGAATCAACACACATACAAGGAAATGATCCTATGAAATGGTTCTCAAGCTAAACTTCATCAGAACTCTAGTGGGTCATTTCATGAATGATTCAAACTGTTCATCTAAGATCTACATGCTCAAATTAATCTACAATGAGAGACCAAATGTCCAAACCTTTTAACCCACGCATCAAATTGTTGCATTACATTGTTTTCAGTTGTACAAAAAAGATATCATTTGTTACATGGGAAAAAAGGTCTAGAACCACTTGATTTCACAATGTCAAATATGCGTGTAAATCAAGATGAGCGATTCAGATCATCCATGCTTGTTATGGATCAAGATGACTTGGCTCTTTCGGGAAGGTCCCACTAAATTTCGATATTAGGCAAATCAAATGAAAGATCCATTCAGCCAGAGTTAATCTATATCATTTAAAAGGGATAACAATAAAACATTAATTATTTTAAAGTTTATTTGCTCATGCATCCGCATGTACAAAATGGACGGTAAAAACTAGCATGTTGTTTAGATCTTTGATTTTTGGCATAAAAGTTCTAGATCCAACCATTTAAGCATGATCTCTTACTCACAAATTTTTATTTGATTCCAAATATTTTACACCATTAAACTAAACAACTCTCAATATAAGCCGTTCATTTTGTACCTGCTTGATACACAAGCAACAAAACTTAAACGCACTTGAATTTTGATTTACAGACTCTCTAAATGATGTAGATCGACTTGAACATGATGGATCTTAAACTTGATTTTTCCTAACATCAAATTTGAATGGAATCCTTCCTCAAGGAGCTAAGTCTCTCTTTATCTGTGTGTAATGCGGAAGTGGGTTGGCCCGCCAGGAACACTCCTCCCATCTTAAGAGGAAGGTTTCAGGTTTGATTCTCACTGTTGTAGAACAGGGAGTCAGGCTTGAGTAAATAGTTTGAGGTGTGTTGAGTCTTTACCTTAAAAGTGTGTGTGTGTGTGCGCGCGCGCGCGTGCGTGTGTGTGAGCGTGTGAGCGTGTGCGCGCGCTCGTGTGTGTGTGTTTTAGAGAACCTAGGAGGCAAGTTTACTTTCTCATCAGTTTGGAATTTATTCAGAGACAGATCTTCTAACTTCCAGCACTATACACTTCTTTGGTATCCTTATTGCAGTCCCAAAATGGCCTGCTGTTTTTTGAGTGCTCTGTCTGGAAAAATGTTGTCCAAGCACTAAGGATGATACTTGTGCTTTGTGTAGTCAGCATTCAGGAACTCTAGACCACGAGTTTTTCCAATGTTCCTTCTCTTATCTTTGGTCGTTATGCAAATTGGAGCTGGGTATCTCTGATCAGCTTCAATCTCTGGAAGAGGAGGCTACAGTTTTGCAATGTAAGTTTAAAGGGAAAAAAAATGAAGATAGTGGCTTTGGCCAAAGGTGCTTTTGTTGCAACAGCATGGCACATGTGGAAGGAAAGAAACTCAAGAGTCTTTCAAAATCAATCCATGCATAAGATCATCGTATTCAGAGCTATCTATGAAGACCTAAAGGACCTGTAGCTGCTGTGACAATGGAAAGTCTAATGATGAGCATGCTGTTATTTTAAGTAATTGGAGTATGTAATCTATGTGAGTTATGTTTCTCATAACTTTATCTGATAAGGTTTCTTAGTTGAGGGCGATGGCCAGGTTCCTCTCCCCTCTCTAAAAAAAACTCCTAAAGACAAAGGAATGGGATTCATAACAGGATTGTACTATATGTAACTGAGTTATTGTATCAAAAAAATTAATTTCACCTTTCAAATGTTTGTGTGTAATAGAGAGAGTTAAACTAGACTCATGCGTAGAAGATTTAGAATCAAATCCTACCTATTAGAAATAGATGATAAGGAAACCACTTTGAACATTCACTCCTTTGAAATTGATTTACATTATTCGGAGTATTTAAAATTAAAATTTAGACTATTTTAAGTTTTCTTACTCATCCATCAAGTAGATGCAAAAACAAAGGGCCGAAAGTAGCAAAGTATTAGCTTTATAAATTAGAATATTTCAGACCCAATAAAAGTTATTATCCAAGGTGTTTAAAATGTTTAAATCATGATCTAGATTTTCAACATGTATTTCTCAAATCATAGATCAACAATACTCGCTATTTTTACCCGTCTATTTTTAGGCTACATGATGCAATGAGAAAATCACAAAAGTATTTGATTTTTCTTTTCAAGGCATTTTTAATAATTTAAATCATGTTGCATAATTGATCTTCCTTTTTAGTTGCATAATATATACTTTCCAAGTGATAGGATTTATATCCAAATCCTAGTGATAGAATCCTAGATAAAAATTCACACACACACGCACACGGAGAGGCTTCAGAGCATAAATATCTTTAGCCAAAGTGCATGGTGTGCAAAAACAATTAGACAATTCACTCCCTTCACATTGATCTACATATTATTAAAGCTCCATGATGTTTAATTCCAAAGAAGGATAATCCTATTTCTATCATGGACTGCATGCCAATTGGTTTATGTAATATTATTTATAGAATCAGTACTAAATTGTTGGCCAATAGACTTTCAAGATTGATGCCTGGTATTATTTCAATCCATCAAGGTGCTTTTGTCAAGGGAAGGTGTTGGCGCAAAGGCCCATCACTCTATTTTTGATGATGATTAACTCATATACTTATAGTACTAATGATTTTATATTCAATAAGTTTTAGATATTTGATCAAGATCTTAGTCGGTGTTTAGCTTCAACAAAAGATTCAAAGTCAAGTTTTGAAGGTAGCACGTGTTAATTCAAGAGCTCGCGCTTCAAGATTGCATCAAGTACTCAAGAGATGTAGCTCTTTGGGTCAAGATTTGGACCAAGTCAAGGGAAAATTTTCAAGAGAAGATTTTCAAAACTTGAGTCGTGTTTGTAAGTGTTAAGATTTTGTTTATAGACAAAATGTAAAAGATAGATTAGTTGTGTATTGCTCAAGCTCTTATACACACAAAACTTTAGTTTTCAACAAATACAATTTTGATTTCATGATTAAATTTTTATATCTCAAAACTAGTTCACTTGTTTATAATATGTGTTGATTTTTCATCACACATTCATAATATTTCAATAAACTTATTTTTGTGAAATTTATGGAGATTTTATGATATTTAAAATGAATTTAAAGGATCTTTAATAGCCCTGAAAAATGTGTTTTTGGGTTGCTTGTGGTCGACCGACCGGTCGACCGAAAGCTGAGCCGGTCGACCGAGCGGACGACCGATAAGCACAAGACATGAACAAGCCTATGTGACTTTAGCTCGGCCGACCGACCAGTTGACCGCAGTAGAGATCGGCTGACCGACTGTGTCTGCAGAGCTCTCGAATTTTCTCGGTCGACTAGGCGGCTGACCGTTCTGCTGATCTGTTGACACTTTGTAATTTTCTAGTCATAACTTTTTATTCTTATATTCAATCAACATTATTTAAATTGCATTTCAAAGATAACTTCCAGGGCTACATTTTTTTTCAATAATTATTTTCTAATTCAAATGTTAAAGATGTCAAATATTGAGTTGAAGTATGTTCTTGTTCTAAAAACAGTTTACAGTTTCTGATTTGACACCTTTCAGTTTTTTTTGATAACGTTCTACTCTGAAATGATATTGATTTGATTTAATTTGCATTAGAAAGAAGACTTCAAGATCTACAAATTCATCCTGTATACTTATTTTCAAATTCTAACGTTTTAGGCCTCAAACTGTGCTCAAAGTTGACTTATTGTACAGTTTGGGTCTGAGGTCGGTCGACCGCCAGACTCAACGGTCAAAATTTGACCGTTGATCGGTCGACCGGGCAGTCGATCGACAGACTATTTCTAGCAGTTTTTGAATCATAACGGCTAGTTTTTCTTAGCCTATAAATATTGAACTTTTGGATGAGTTTTAGATAAGTTTTTAAAGAGCTTATCTTCTCATCTTTAATAAAATTTTCCTAACAAGTTTTTAGAGCTTCATTGCCATATCAAAAGAGAGTTTATCAATAGTGATTCTCTTGAGTTTTTAAAAGCTTTATTTTGAGTTTTTCATCTCCATATGTATCTTGTTTTCTCACGCAAGTTTGAACTATCTATTGCTATATCCATCCCCTAGGGATTCTTATTTGTGTTAGTTTGTTTTTGTGATCAAGAGAAGTGATCGCAAGTGTTCCACCCCTTGTATTTGAAGAGTTGTAGAGGTTGCTGCCTCGACGAGCTTGCGGGTTCGCGTGTGTTGTTCTTGCGGGAACAAGTGAAGGATTTGCAGGTCCAATAGTTCTTGAGGGAGCTCATTGTAGGTGTTGCGGCACCGAGTGATCTTGCGGGATCAATTCTAGTGGAAATCCTTCATAGTATTGAAGGGGGAACGTAGAGTAAGTGGCTCGAACCTTGAAATAAATCTCCCGTATTTGCGATTGCTTATCTCTCCCTCTCTCACTTGTGTTTATATATCTTGCATACTTTTTTACATTCTCACATGCTTGATATACTTGCTTTCTTAATATACATGCTTGGGTTGTTTTAATATCTTGTGTGCTCTTGTATTGATTATATCCTTACACGCTTGATATTGTCATTGTGCTTATGTACACACTTGTATCAAATCAAGAGAGCTGAAACAGCACCTCAACTCTTAGTGTAATCTTGAGGAGAAATCCAGAGCCCTTCACTGAGAATTCGGTTTCACTCTTTAGGTATACAAAGTGTGTTTATTTAGTTTACATAATTAGTTTTTAATTCTACATTATTTGCATTAGATTAGCTAGTTACCTATTCACCCCCCTCCCTCCCTCTAGGTGACCTACAGAAGGGATATTGTGGATATTATTGCCAAGAACTTATGCATGATATTAATAAGAAGGTGAAAGGACATAATGTTGTTTTCAAGCTTCACATGGAAAAAACTTTTGACAGGCTTGAACGGGATTTTATATTTCAAAGTTCTTTTCAGATTTGGTTTTCATTCTAATTTCATCAATATGGTCGCCGGATGCTTGAAGAATAAACATTTTTCTATTTTAGTTAATAGCGCTCATTCTGGATATTTTCAAGGGTCAAAGGGATTAGACAAGGTGATCCATTATCTCCTTCCTTATTCATCTTAGCTTCTTAAGTTCTTAATAGGGGGATTTCTCAAATAGGCGAGCAAGGAACCTTGATTTCTTTCCATTTTAAAGCTGGAACTCATGTCATATCACATTTGCTACTTGCAGATGGTACCATTCTATTTGTTAATGGTCAGCAAAACAATCTGAAGAAGCTCTTTTCCTTCCTCTCAAATTATGAAGAAACTTCTGGTTAGAGAATCAATAAGTCCAAAAGCCACTTCTTTACTTCAGCAGGCTGCCCTATTTCAAGAATTTCTATCATGCACAACATTACAGGTATTCAAAGAGCCAACAAAATACATCGGGTCTCCACTCTACGCTGGTAAATGTAAGGCATCTCATTTTTCATCAATTGTTGATGAGATTAAATTGCAGACTCAATTTTGGATGACTAGATTTCTCCCTCTCGAGGGTAAAGTAGTGTTAATCAAGAGCATTCTTCAATCCATTCCAACTCATATATTGGCCTCTTGTATTGTTTCAATTTTTTTTGAATCAAATACAATCAGTTATATCTAATTTCTTTTGGAACAATTCTATGGAACCTACCGTTGCAAAACATCATTGGGTGGCTTGGGACAAGATTTGCAGACCTATTGAAGGAGGAGGCCTTGGTTTAAGGAATATTCATGATACTAGGAATACTCGTGATATTTACTCTTTCTACAAGGTTAAGTTGGCTTGAAATTCATTGCTAAAAAGGATAACTTATGGTCCAAATTCTGTGCTGCCACGTATTCTACAGTCCATGGTGTTATTTCAGTCTCACAAACTTCTTCACTTTTGTGGAAAAGGATTTTCTACCTTTTGGGTATGGTATGAAGTAATGTTCAATTGCACAGTCCATGGTGTTATTTCAGTCTCACAAACTTCTTCACTTTTGTGGAAAAGGATTTTCTACCTTTTGGATATGGTACGAAGTAATGTTCAATTGCAGATAGGCATGGGAGATTTAAGTGTTAGGGATGTAACTTGGCACAAAGGACAACTTCTTCTTGAATATTGTATCAAAAACCCTCATGACAGACCTCTTATCAAGGACTTGCTTAATCATAATGGTGAATGGAATGAGCATTATATTTATAACTTTCTTGAACCTAGTATTTTTCAATACATACTCAAGTAGCATTACATTATTTCAGAAGAACCTGATAAGCAGATTTGGAAGCCATCAAATTCTGGTTATTTTTTTCTTCAGTCAGCCAGGAAAATTATTACAAGCAATCAGGTTGAAGTTCCTTGGCATAAATTTCTTTGATTTAAGCAAATTCCTCTAAAAGTTGTCATTCATACTTAGAGGATGTTTTATAATGCTTTGTCCGTGGATGATTTGGTTCAGAAATTGGGTACTCCTTTGGTTAGCATATGCCTTTGATGCTCAGCAGGTAGTACAGAGAATTTGATACATCTCTTCATGGAAGGTCAAGTGGCAAAGGAGGTTTGGAACTTTCTATTTCAAATGTTTGACCCTAGTATCAAAACTTCCCAATTCTCATCCTTACAACAATTATTTTCATTTTGGAATAATCAAAGAGCCTGTCACTTGTTGAGAACCATCATGACCAGGGTTCCTCTAGCTACTTGTTGGTGCAGTTGGAAACATGGTTCACAGTCCCGGTCTCGGCCGCCGACTCAGCGGGCACTGAGACGGATCGGTCTCGGCGACTCGGATTGGTATCGGGCGATACATGCAAAACGCTATCTAGAAAGCTCAGATAATTCTAAAAAAATCACGACAAATCTTAAAAAAATGTAAACATCCACATTCATGTATCACATGTCCAAAATATATCACCTAGCACACTAAATATAAAGAGAAAGTATAAATACACGCGTCGTCGGTAAAAGCATATCAAAATACATGCACAATATAGTAAATTGCACAAACTACATTCATAAATACATGCTAATGTAGTTATTACATGCACAATATAGTAAATTGCACAAACTACATTCATAAATACATGCTAATGTAGTTATTTCCATATTAAATTGCGATGAGGCACAAAATTATCATCATAATGCCGAGTCGACCAGGTCAACTCCGCTTATCGGCCGAGTCGGTGTCCTCTGAGTTGAGTCGACCGACTCGTGACTCGGACTCGTCTCGGAGCGGGCCGAGACGGATACGACTCGGCGAGTCTTTGAACCGTGATTGGAAACAAAGCAAAACTTAATGATAGAAAATACTCTACTAATGGATTATCTACATTACATACATACGCGGGGCGGAAATACCCTCACGTATGTACGCTAAGTATCAGTACAGACAAGCAGGGGTGGCTTAATCTCTAGAAAGGCCTTAGGCGAAAGTTTCAAATGGGCCCTTTAAAATATACTTTATAAAAAATTAATATTTATTAATATTTTATTTAATCAATATTTTATTGAAAAACAATTCTTCTAGCTTTTTGAGATGCAAAATTTTTAATTAAGTTTTTGTAATCAAGTTTTTCTAATATATCTTTTTCTATAGATAACATAGCTAATCCATTCAATCTTTCTTGTGACATAGTTGATCTTAGGTATGATTTTATCAATTTTAATTTTGAAAAACTTCTTTCTGCAGAAGCAACTGTTATAGGGATAGTTAATAATATTCTATAAGCAATACATGCATTTGGAAAAGAATTCAATCTTTTTATAAAGTTTAATGTTTCAATCGGGGTGTTATTTTCTATTTGTAAAACTTCTCTTATGACTTTTAATTCTAAAAATAAATCTAAACCATCAACATCATAAACTAGATCATGCTTTAGAAATCTTTCAAGTTTAAGACAATTTTTCTTCAAATTATCATCATCTAATAATTTTAATTTATGAACATTGAATAGAAACCCAAAAATATCTTCATACAGCTTAAATTGTTCAAATCTACTCTCAACTGAAGAAATTATTTTATCTACTATATATATGAACACCCTGCTCGAGGTGTGCCTGTTCAGTTATGCAGTTATTGATAATTTTTTTTTATTTTTTATTTTCGAATTGCCTTTGCCCAGGCCCCAACGCTCCACATTAAAAGTGTTAATAAAAATAGGCATGTAGAAATTCAATTTTTGGGCCCCCTCTTGGCCTGGGGCCCCAGGCCAAGGCCTCATTGGCCTAAGGGTCTGGCCGGCCCTGCAGACAAGATCAGAGTACGGAAGTACAGTTGTAATATACATTCCAACACAAAAGTATAAGTACACAATTATCACAGAGTGTAATCCAATATAACATGAATATTACATTAAAAAGGTGCAGAGTATGATTACAAAGAATGAAAAGGATTGGAAGATACTCACGGACTACAAAAGTGAATCTCGCGAGCCGGTCAAGGGAGCAGGTAAAGAATGAGTTACGGCTGATCTGATGCTCCTCGAAGAAGTCTAAGATTTTCACAGAAGGCTTCCACCATGCTTCTGCTGCGCTTCAGAATCTGGACATGAAAGTTTAAGGTTGTCAGAAATCAACCCAACGAGTACATAAAATGAAGACAAGTGGCGTGCACAAGCAAGCACACGTGTACATAATCAAAGTGATGTGGTTCAGGTACACAAGTACGGACAATTACCAATAATATAAATAGTAATCAGAGAATCAGTAATAAATCCGAAATCAAGAAAGTACACGTATATCGATAAATTTGAATCAGAAAACATGTATTGAAAATCGTGTCGTGAACATAGGCACATATAAACATGCGAAAAGACATCAAGCATGCATTAAGGGCCTGTTTGGTTAAGAGTGAAAGTGAGGAAGTGAGAAATTGAGGAAGTGGTAATAATTCTTTTTGGAACTTGGGAATTAGTTAGTAAGTTTTCTGGTGTTTGGATGTTGTTGGGAAGTGTGATTTGAAAAATGTTATCTTTTCTGGTGTTTAGATGGTAATGTGAAAGTGAAAGTGAAAAAGTAACAAAATTGACCGTAAAATAATATTAAAATAAAAATTAATTAAGAAAAATAAAAAATGAACTGTAATTAGAATGCAAGTGAGATTTACATGATAAAAAAATTAACTGTTTTGTGCTACAACTTATTACAAATTGAGATTTACATGACCACAAAATTAACTGTAATACTCTGGAAGTGAAGAAATGATTGAGTAAAAGAGAAAAGAGAAAAGAAAAAGGTATTTTCTTATTTTTCTTTTCTAGTGTTTGGATAGATAGGGAAGTGAGCAATTATACTTCCCTATTTCCTTACTTTCGCCCACTTTCTTGCAACCAAACAGCCCCTAAATACAAGTGTGAACAAAATTATTTGTACAAACTCAGATTGTGGATTCATGAGATTGATACGCTGAGGTATATATACTATATACCTCATACCACCATAGCCTGAGTTTATACAAGTCGAGTTGCTTAATAACAGAATAAGAAAAACGGTATGAAAATCGGGAATAAACAAGTCAGGTGATTTACTACAGTAGCACAGATATTATATACAAGTGATGAGCATGATAACTTAATTATACAATAATAACAATCAGTGTCGCATGTTATTCTAGTCACTTTTTTCTATTGTCTCATACCATTGGTTGTTCACACTAGAGTCCGCAATCCAGTAGAACACGTCTGAACTTTGATACGCGAATACCATTATCCAGATGAGGAAATAACTCGATAACATACGCTCCTGAGATAATTATTATTTAGTAATTAAGTTATATCTGGTGTAGGGTAATATATTTTGTCACAAGTCTTACAAGCATAGTATTGATTCAGTAACAGGAGGCCAGAGATAATCCATTAACAAGCAATTAGCTTATTATAATATTATATTATTATTAAGACTCGTCTAACTTATACGTCTAGGTATGTCCTGGCACCACAACAAACATACATCCACATATAAGTAACTCGAGATTGGTTATTAAAAATTGATTAAGACCGTTGAACAATGTTTATAATGGATCTCGTGCATACTCGGGACGACCCAAGAGATCTGACACTGGACCAGAACTGCCGCTAGGCGATGAACTTTAATAAGAGTAACAAGTAGTATAGTATGGCCACTATAAACATGAAACCAAATTGGTAACCATCAGTTTTTCCCATCCCGATATAAGTTGTCTATTTTATTATTATATTATTATATTAGTAAATCCATGATGATCAGTTTATGAGAATTAACATGAATAATATAACAAGAAGAACAAGCTGGATATCAGAGTACAGGATCTTTGGATAACTATATATATAACAGGATAGTAATGTCAAGTCCCGTAAAGTGATAATCATGAGCCAGGCAAGTAACAGATCGGTGTCAAGTGTCAGGTGATTAATCAGTCATGTGACATGGTACTGGATGAAGTGTGCAATACAAGCCAAATACAAGACACAAATGAATACAGGATCACAACATCATGTGTCAAGCAATTAACAGGTCATTTGACATGATACATGAAAATAATATAGTTAAATATTTCAAACTCTTCACAACCATATCAATAATTGCCAATTATATTATCAAATAGCCAAGTGGAGCTAATAAAATCCGGGGACTAACGAGAAGTATAGTGCAAGCAAAGCATGTAACATGCATTAGTAACGTACTTGTAAAGCATGTATAATATTAGAAAAACGCTCGCAAATCATGTATCAAGTAGTATAACATGTATCATATATTAAACACCAAAATAGCATTCACTAAGCATGTAACAGTAATAGAAAATACCCGCCCAACATAAAATATAGTACTTACCCAAATATCAAAAAAGAGTACCCGCCTAAATGACGATGGGGGACGCAGTAGAGGATTCTGGGGAATTCCATGAAATCACGCACATACACATGCGCGAAGTGAAAGAAAGTGGAGTGAGGAGAGAGAGAGGAGAGAGAAATAGAGATAGAGAGTCTTAGAGAGAGCCGCTAGAGAGAGAGAGCGAGAATGCGACAGAGAGAGAGGGAGAAAGAACCAAATCTAGAACTCAAGGAGAGTGGAGAAAGGAAAGAAAGAGCAAAGAAAGGAAAGAAAAGAGAGAAAAGAAAGGAGAGAAAGAAAAGAGAAGAGAAAGGAAGAGAGAGAAGAGAAGAAGGGGTGGCCAGCGGCCGTGGGAGGCACCGGAGGGTGCCGGTGGGTCTGGTCGACCGGCGGCCTGCGTGGTCGGTGACGCAAAGGGGCCCGGTGAGGAGGTGGGAAGTGTGAGGTAAAGGCTGGTATTGTTGAGATGTTGAAGGTGGAGTTGATGATTGTGAGGTGGAGATGAAGGCAGTGTGGTGAAGGTGTTGGTGGTAATGGTGATGATGGAGTGGTGATGGTGATGGAGATGTTAGTGGTGGTGGTGGTGATGGTGGAGTGAAGTGGAGGAGGAGGTGGTGGAGTGAAGTGGAGGAGGAGGTGGTGGTGTTTGTGGTGGAGGAGATGGTGGAGTGGTGATGGGTTTAGAAGAAGAAGATGGTGATGATGGAGTTGAGTAATTGTTGTTGTTGAAGATGGAGTTAGAGAGGGAGGTGGATGTGGGTGGCTTGGTGGTCGGAGGGGGCGCCGGCGGCGGCCTGGCCGGGAGGGGAAGAGTGAGAGGGGGTGAGCGGAGAGATAAATGTGTGAGAGGGTGAGTGAGAGAGAGAGTATGGTGGAGATCGAAAAGAGAGGAAGTTGTGAGAGAGATGGGATGGGGTATGGTTGTAGGGATGGGAGAAGTGTAAGAGTGTGGTCGACTGAGATGGGAAAGAAGAAAAGAAAAGAAAAGAAAGAAAAAGAAAAGGGAAAAAGAAAAAAAGAAAAAGAAAAGGAGAGAAGGAAAAAAAAAAGAAAGAGAAGTGAGGGGATGAGATATGATGAGATGAGATAGTGGTGGGGAGTAGGGTGCAGGTCGGCAGCTTGGGGAGCCAGGGAAAAGAAGAAAGAAAAGGAAAGGAAAAAAGAAAAGAAAAACAATAATATAATAATATTATATTCAGTCAAAATTTGACTAATTCAAAAAAATTCTAAAATACTCCCTAAAATAGAAAATACTGTCTTGAGAAATATTGTCAAATTAAATTTAAGGAAATCAATTTCATTTGCAAATTAAAAATACCAGAATCGATCGGTGATACCAGTTGATACCGATTTTGAGGATTTTGTAAAATAATTTAGAAAAATTTTAGAAAATCATGAATAATCGAAAATATTGAAAAATAGTATTTGAAACTGAAACAGATCAAATCTGACTTTAAAAAGATTAAATCAAGTAAAATCACTGAATGAAAGAGATCGGGTCCTGGGTTCGTACTCAGGTTAGCACTGGGTCCACAGAACACGGCTCCGATATCAAATAATAAGAATAAAATAATAACAAAATAAAAGTAAATATTGAGATAATAGGGAAAATATAATCGAAAAATCAGGACACGTATCAGGGTATGCATTTCGGGAACAAGGTGTTACATACACTATCCTACATACTACTAAATCACTTATTAGAGCCGGGGCATATGCCTAACAGGAGAATATCTCTTCAAAGGAGAAGCTTGTTCTTCAACACCTCGGTTTGTCTGATCTTAGGGTCAAAAATGCGAGAGTCACCATGACTGCTTGGTTGAAACCTAAGAAGGGCCAGCTCAAACTCAACGTTGATGGAGCTTCTAAGGGAAATACAAGTATGGCAGGTGGATGTTTTGTTCTTAGAAATTGTAATGGTTTGATTCTGAAAGCGTGCTCAAAGATTTATGGGACAGCTACTAATAGTGAAGCAGAAATCAGTGTTATGATAGATTAAATTTTTGTTATGAGAAAGGATTTAGGGCCATTGTTGCGGAGCCTGACTCTTTAATCCTAATTACTGTTATTAATTCCAACAAAGGGATTTCGTGGAGATACAATTACAAGATAGAGTATATTTGCTGGCTTCTTTCTAAGATCCAAGGTATGGCAGTTCATTCCTTTCGAGATAATAATTCAATTGCAGATTGGTTAGCTAATTTGCCAGTGAATACAAAAGACACCTCCTGGTTTGACCAAAATAATCTTCCAGAAATTCTAAGTAATCTAATAGTCTTGGACTGGTCTTTTCTCCCAAGATTTAGAACCAGATAATTGGTGTATGTTAAGTAGAACTTCTCTTGTTTTCATTGTAGATTGTATTTAGGAGAAGTACTCCTATAGTGTGTGTTTGCTGTGAGCAATGAGGTAATGTCCATGTCCCCTTCACTTTTGTACTATTTATTCATTTATAATAAATAAAATCCTAAGGGCTAGCTGGGGTCCTAGAGAAGTTCCAGCTTAAAAAAGAAAAAGCTCTATAAACAAAATTTCCTGCACTTTAATGATCTTTTGTCCACGCGTTAAGTGATTGCAAAACGAACAAGTTTTCAATAATAGAACTAAAGAGACCTCTTTATCCATGAGTTTGGTTAACCCAATGGACAATTTATTTCATTCATCATAATCCACATGTCTTAAAACATCTAAAAATGAAAAATCATATGTTATGAGGACTTCTATCATGGGATCATGAAGAAACCAAGTTATATAATGCATATACACGGTGTTAAGATTAAGTTAAAACCATTCATGTCCATTGAAACCTCTGAAATACTTTTAATTAAACACAGGGCTAGAGCTGAAGTTTCTAACCAAAACATCAAATTTTTCACAGAATGAAAAGTGTCACTCACATGCTTTTTAATTTGACCAAATTAATCCATCAAAAGCACCACTTGTTGATTCCCTTAAGGGTAAAATGATATAGAAGATACTTACCAACTGATGCATTAAATATCAGTTGCAGCCACATACTTTCTTTCGCTGCCAGCGCAATGGAATAATACTAGACTTATGCAATGAAGGTGCAAAAAAGATCTGCTAGACCTATGGAATAATACTATGCTTATAGAATATGGATTTAGACTCCAAATTAGTAACCTTAAAATGCATTTTTTCCATATTGATGTGCATGTAGGTTTCATAAGGTCAGCTGTCACAAAATTGAAGACACCTTAAGTACTGTTGTGTCTCACTACTCTCTCTTTCATACTCCACCTCTTCCCTAAAAAAAGAAAAGAAAAAGAAAATAAAAAGCGAAACAATTGAGATCATAAGGTCTTTTGGGATTTGATTGGGAAAAGGTATTAGCACTGACTCTTATTGTTAAGTTAGAAATCAGTCGTTAGGCTTAAATAAATGATATGCTAGAAAATTTGAATTGTTAAATAGATATTAGTTATCTTCGGCACATAATCTAGGTTATTCTTTTTAGTAAAATGTAATCTGGAGTTTTTACTATCTCTATCATTGCAATCTCTAGATTATGCCATACAGTTCGATTTGCCATTTACCTGTTTGAGTGATTATTTTGCTTTGTGCATTGGTTAGAAGAAAAGAAAAAAAGGGGGGAAAGGGGGGGAAGGAAAAAAGGCATTGGTCTGGAAAAAGAAAAAGAGAGGCATTGTTTAGGGAAAGATTAAGAGACTCAAACCTTAGACTTTTTATAACACATCCCAACTCTCACCATCTTAGCTAGGCTTCAAGAGTTGCATATTAGTTCACTGGCGGAGGCAGGGAGCAAGGGGCACGTCCACCCCCGCAACCCCCAAACACCACCCCACCACCCCACCCCCGGCCCCAAAAATGGGAAACCCCCTACTTTGTGCAAAGAATAAAAGGATGTATGCTAATTAAGAATGCCAAAAAATATTGCAGGGCAGTTGGTGTTTGTTTGTTTTCTCTTGTCCACAAACTTGGTTTGAGCACCGGTTTTCTACTTATGTTTTTAATTTTCTTTTTTAATTTTTCTTTACTTTTTTACTGCTCAGAACACATGAAAAACGACACAAGGGAAATAAAGCCAACGAAAAGCAAAGAAAAAATAATTAGAAAAGATATAAATTTAAAAAATCAAATATTTAACAATAAAGGTAAATTATTTAGAATAGTTTAAAGATATAGTAGTATAAATGTAGATTACACTCTACTTAAAAAGTAATGAAGAGTAATTTTGAAAAAAGCTAGAATGTCAACAATTTAAAAGTTGTAATGTACTATTAATTTAGGTCTAGAATTATGAATTTTGAATTTAAAGATATTAGAGTTATAACTTTTTTCGAATCAAATTTCAATCAAATTTAATAACATCACAGTTTTATCAATTCAATGATCAGGAACATTAAGAAAACATGAAAACATACTTTAAGACTTACAATTTAGATTTTAAATATTTAATATTTTTCGTATAGTCCTATTCTATTATGTTATGTCCACACAGAAAAAGATCTTACTCCTACCACTGCTTTGGTTGTTTTCTCAGAGACAATAGGTGGAACATTCAAATTGGTGCAAGGAAGTGCTCCCCGAGTTCAAAGTCCTGGCTACGCCACTACATTAGTTACCAAAATATTCTTATATTGAAGAGGTATTGAGTAACAACTTTGAAGAACCATATTGACCTTCGATATTTTTGTAAAATCCAGTGTGGGCCTCCCCACACTCGGATTGAACATCCGCACCCTGTTAAATACTATAAGAAATATATCTGCTACCCTGGTATCACTATATTTCATACTGAACATGCAAAAGGAATAAGCTCTAGAAAGATCACAGTGTACAAGGGGAAGAATTGCAGTAAACAAATCAAAACTGTTGTACCTCTAAGATATAGGACTTCAAGCCGCTATCAAATTAGTCCATGTGTAATGGGTAAGTAATGTTGGGTTTGGGAATATACCCTTCTTTCTCTAGCTCAAGAAGGAGACTATTGATGCACAAGTAAATATGCTCAGTGTCCAGATGATTGACATCCCCAGAAGTAAGCATATGGTCAGTTTTGTTGATTTCAATCTAGCTGTAGCCTGTCACTTTCTGCACTCTTCTCTCCTTCATCAAGCTTCGAACTCTAGAAACTCTGTCCCACCGTCCAGCCACCGCACTGATGTTTGACATTAGTACATAGTATCCAGAGTTTTGTGGATCCAACACGAAGAGATGCTTCGAAGCAAGGTCAGCAAGCTCCATGTTCCCATGAACCCGACAAGTTCCAAGCACTGTACCTCAAATGCAAATGCCAGCATCAGGTTTGAAAGGCATGTCCATTGTGAAATGCAAGGCTTCATCCAATCGTCCTGCACGGCCAAACAGATCTATCATGCAAGCATAATGCTCCATTCGAGCCCCAATTACATATTTCTCTCTCATGCAATGAAAAAATTTAATCCCTTCTTCAACTTTACCAGCTTGTCCACAAACTGATATTAAGTTGAGGAAAGTGATATGATCTGGCCTAAATCCTGCTTCCTCCATCAGCATAAATAAGTCCACTACATCATTAATAAGACCATGACCCCACAAGCATCAATAATACTATTCCATGACACTTCACTCTTCTCCTTCATTGAATCAAATAAACATCGAGCCAAAACCAAATCCCCACATTTAGCATGCATATATATTAAGGCACTCTCAACAAACAAATCTGGTCCCAAAACACACCTCATAATGAAACCATGGATCTCTTTCCCATAACGAAGTGAGGGTAACTTTGCACAAGCTAATAAGGCTGAGGACATAGCGACAGTCACATCTCATCCTTTCTGCCCCCATCTGACGGAAAAGATTGAGAGCCTCAACCAGCTGCCCATTTTGGTTAACGCTAGAGATCATTGAGTTCCATGTCAGTACACTCCTTCTGACATATTTGTAAAGATCTGGTGGCTAAGGTCAACCCTACCACACTTGGCATACATGTCCATCAGTGCACTTGCCAAAAAGCATATTCCCTCAACTGCACTCTTCAGAATGTAGCCATGCAACTCTTTTCCCAATCTTAATGCTGTGAAACATGAACAAGCCGGCAAAACATTGGCCAGTGAGACAGTATTACGCTTTATTTGGATATCTACTAACTGGCAGAACATCTCCAAGGCAACGTAATTCAACCCATTGAGCACGTAGCCAGATATCATTGCACTGAATATAACTACATCTACTGTTCAAGTAGACTTGAATACCTTCTGTGCCATCTCCACGTTCTTGCTCTTAAGGTAGATATCGATGAGTGCACTTTTTAAGAAAGCGTCCATGGTAATTCCATTCCTCAAGATACAAGCATGAATTTCTTTACCTTGTTTCAGACCGGCGGTATTGGAGAAGGAAGGAAGAAAACTAGTGAACGTAAAAGAATCTGGTTTAACACCAGAAGATTGCATCTGGTAGAACAAATCTGGTGCTTTCTGATCTAACCCATTCTGCACGCAGCCTGAAAACATCGTATTCCATGCCACCAAATCATTCTGTGGCATCAAACTTAGCAACTTACTTACATCAGACAAACATCGGCTCTTTGAATACAGAGACACCAACGTGAGCCACTGAAGCATCTACATCCACGCCATATTTAATCATGAGATCATGCAGCTGAGTGCCATAATTCAGCATCCCAAAATCAGAAGGAAAAAAAAGATAAAACAGTAGTAAATGATACAGAGTCCAATCTAATCTCTGTCATTCTCATGCTACAAAAAAGCTCGATAGCATTTTCTTTATCCCCAGTCTTCTTATACCCATCAACCATCACGTTCCACAAAACACAGTCTCTTTCAGGCATTAGGTCAAACACCTCTCGAGCCTCACCTATCCGACCATCCTATGCATACATGTGAATCAAAGAACTACCCACTCTGAGATCCTTCTCCAAACCCAGCGATCGAATCGTCCCATGAATCATTCTCCCCAGACTAAAAGTAGACAAGCCGCAACAAGACTTGATCACGTATGGGTATATATAATTATCGGGCAAAACGCCAAAGACCTACATCTTGAAATAGAACAAGAGGGCAAATTCAAACCAACCCACCACTGCGAATCCCCTAATCATCCGATTCCAAGGAGCAGAAGATCGTCTGTCAACCCGAAAGAGGACGTCTTTGGCATCCGAAAGCCTCTGCAGAGAATGTACATGCCTAAAACTCTAGTGTCCAAGTGGCTGCTGTTTTTTAGTCCATAGGCAATGCTTTGGGCGTGAATTTGTCGTGAATATCCGAAGGGCCTTGACAACTTTTGAGGAGGGCTATGAAGCGGCTGGACAAATCCTCATCAAAATTTTGGAATTGTCGTTGAAATCTAAAGTGTTTGTGGCTGGTATTAAGATATTTCTGCTGGTTGTGGAACTGAACTTTGGAATTAATTGTGGAAATTGGAGGAGCCTTTTTAGAGAATTGAAGAAAATTTCTTCCATGCATTATAGCAAAGGAGAGCAGCACACTTTAGCTTTCTCCTCCTGTTCTTCTGATGGAGGGAAGTTTCGGGTTCGTTGGGTTTAAAAGCCCGATGGCCATTGTTGAAAAGGGGCTTTTGTTTTCATTGTGATGGCAGATAGCGGTAATTGAGTCGGGTAAATTCGGGTCAAACGATTATGGTTAGCCTGCACCCGACCCATTTAATAAATGGGCTAACGTTGTGAACTCGCATCCCACCGGGTTTAAACAGATCGACCAAGCCAACTCAACTGACCCATCTACCCGTCGACTCGAATAAACCCGAGGGGACTCGGGACTGTTTGGACTGCTACATCTACACCTACATATGTAGCACCAAAATTGCAGAAGACAAAAATCTCTCCAGTTGTTTGATTTAATCTTTTCTTAATTAATTAACATTTTATCCAAGTGAATTGCAATCAGGACTATTTTACTAGAAAAGTAACATTTATCTATAAAATAATACATGGTTAACATTAACAATTTGTGTTGGAATTGAAGAATATAAATGAGAATCTTCGAGTTGAATTATGGCGAGATCCGTTGATCGTATCAACCGGATGATGGTTGGAGTGTGTTCTCCTTCCATTTGTGATGAACGTGGTATATTCACATGTTCAATTCCGACTTCGAATGAATGAGATATTCAAGTCCAAAGTTTGCCTAATTCAAAGCCAAAACGGACTAAAGGTAGCTTAAAGCATTTAGTCCCACATTGGCCGTGGGATGGAAATTTGTGGTATATATATAGAGAAAATTGAGAACAAAGGGCGTGCCCTTTGGGTACTTGGAGTTTTCGCGCGCGAAAAGGAGGGAACTATGCCCGCACATGCAGGCATGCATGCGCACGCGCGCCGCCGCTGGCGGCGGCGGCCGGCTTCGGGTCTGAGTCTGAGTTCGGGATCCCTACCTGGCCTGATTCTTTTTGAATCAAGTCTCAAGGTATGATCCGAACCAGACCCGCTCCGCAACCTGAACCAAGACCGGACCCGCTCCGCGCATCAGTTGGGCTGCCAACAGACACAGCGTGACTGTTGGACTGCCAACAGTTGCGACTGTATCCTTTCCTCGGATTGGAACCTGTTGGCCCCTCCTGGAGTGCTATATAAAGCACTCCAGACTCTCAATTAAAACACACCAAGACAACTACAAACATTCTCTCTCTCTCAGAATTTTTGAAGAAAGTTCTGAACTGGCAGTGGAGTTCTGAAGCGAATTCCAGCGGAAGTGGGAAATCTGTAATTCAGTTTTCGAAGCGACTTCCAAAAGGAGATTCTGCATAAGTCATTCTGAAAGAGGGCTTAGAAAATTCAACAGATTCTTTTATAAGAATTGTTGTCTGATTCTAAGACTTCTGAAGAAGGATATTCTTCAACCTTCCATCGTCCTCAACAGTGGGTGCTCCTCCAGAAGAGTAAAGGCAAATATTCATTTGAAATTTGTCCTTGTACCGCTGCTTCAACGATCCTGTGAAGGTACTGGTTGACTACGGTTCGACCGTACGGTGATTTGGTAGTGCTATCCAAATACCGTGAAAGAGTGTTGTATCTTGGGAGACCAGCGTCCATTATCCCGTTAGCACCGGTGCGGGGGACGTAATTGTCTTAAGGAGATTCGCTATAAGCGTACCTCACTCTAAATACTGTATAAGTGGATTAAGTCCTTTATACAGGGGATATACTTTACAGTATATCGAGACTGACTTAGATTCAGTCTAATTGGTGCTTTAACCAAGGAAGGAAATTGAAAGGTGGTTCTTAAATTAAGGAACGTTCTATTGAACGGAAAACCTCCCACCTGATATTTGCCGACCTGGCCAATTAGATTGTTGATATCTCAGTGATCTTGATTAGTTGTCAGATTGATTCTTGTTAAGCAGAATACCCAACAATCTTAAGACAATTAACTTTCTTACTTCTGTTCTGCTTGAACTTGCAGAAGATGTCTGAGACAAATCAAGATAGCTCTAGCAAGGCACCAAACATGCTACAAGCATCGATGCCAACTCCACTTCCTAACCCGAAGTCGGAGAAGCCAGGAAAATTTGATGGCACAGAATTCAAGAGGTGGCAACAGAAGATGCTCTTCTACTTGACCACTCTTCATCTGGCCAGATTCCTGGAGGAAAATCCACCAGAGCCTGCAACTGATGCATGGACTCAATGTGACTTCCTTTGCCGAAATTATGTTTTAAATGGACTGGATAACTCTCTTTACAATGTCTACAGTCCTATCACAACGGCAAAGAAGTTATGGGCCAGTCTTGACAAGAAGTACAAGACTGAGGATGCTGGTACCAAGAAGTTCGTCGTAGGACGATTTCTAGAGTACAAAATGGTGGACAGCAAGACTGTAATCAGTCAGGTGCAAGAGTTCCAACTTATCTTGCACGAGATAGAAGCCAAAGGTATGATCCTACCTGAAATTTTTCAGGTTGCTACTATCGTGGAGAAACTCCCACCTGCGTGGAGAGATTTTAAGAACTACCTTAAGCACAAGCGAAAGGAGTTGAAGTTGGAAGATCTCATTGTGAGGCTTCGTATTGAGGAGGACAACCGCAAGTCCGAGAAAAGGAGCAGTAAGAACTCCTACGAAGCAAAAGCCAATGTGATCGAAGATTCAAAGGGGAAAGCGTCTACTTCCAAAGGCTTAAAGCGGAAGAAGACTTCCCAGGGGTACAAAGGCAAGGTCCAAGAAGGCAAGAACATGCGCTTCAAGGGAACTTGCTACATCTGCAACAAAGAGGGGCATAAGGCGAATGAATGTCGCAGCCGTCTCAAACAAAAACAAGAATCTTGTTGATGGTCTTTTTAAAGACAATGTTGCAGTGGTAGACAAAAAGTCTGTGTATCTGTACCTGAAGCTTATAAATAAAGAAAATTCTTCTGTTTATTTGCTTGAGTCTCCTATTTTGTGGCATGCTAGATTAGGGCATGTAAATTACAAGTCTTTGAAGAACTTGTCTAATCTGGGATATATTCCTAAACTCAACTTGGAAGAAATTCGCAAGTGTGAGGTTTGTGTTGAGGCCAAGTTGGCTAAAAATTCATTTCACTCAATAGATCGAAATACAGAACCTTTAGGGTTAATTCATAGCGATCTATGTGACTTGAAGTTTATGCCAACTAGAGGCGGTAAAAAGTATTTCATTACTTTTATCGATGACTGTACAAGATACTGTTATGTGTATCTTTTGAACAGTAAGGATGAGGCAATAAATATGTTTACAACATATAAAGCCGAAGTTGAGAATCAACTCAACAAGAAAATCAAGATTCTAAAATCCGATAGAGGCGGAGAATATGAATCAAATGATTTTAGTGAGTTATGTGCTAGTTTTGGTATAATACATCAAACTACAGCACCATACACTCCTCAGCAGAATGGAATTGCTGAACGGAAGAACAGAACTTTGAAGGAGATGGTTAATTCCATGCTCGTAAGTTCTGGAGCTCCGCAGAACTTGTGGGGGGAAGCTCTATTAACAGCAAATCATATTCTAAATAGAGTACCCCACAAGAAACTTGGTCTTATACCATTCGAGTTATGGCATGGAAGGACTCCTTCCTACCATTACCTCAAAATGTGGGGGTGCCTTGCAAAGGTGCTGGCACCATTACCCAAAAAGACTAAGTTGGGAGCAAAAACTATGGATTGCATATTCATAGGCTATGCCTTGAATAGCAGTGCATACAGATTTCTGGTTCATAAATCAGAAATACCTGATATTCATGTAAACATGATTATCGAATCTCGAGATGCTGTGTTCTTTGAAGACATCTTTCCGTACAAACGGGAAGGAGATAAAACTTCTGGGAAAAGAACACACGAGATGGCGTTCAGGGACGAAAGCCCCGAAGAACGAAAAGTAAATGCGGAAATTGAACCAAGAAGAAGTCAGAGATCTAGAATCTCAAAATCTTTTGGTCCAGATTTCATAGCATACGCTATTGAGAGCGAGCCTCAAACATTTAAAGAGGCTATGTCAAACCCAGAAGCACAAATGTGGAAAGAAGCTATAAATAGCGAAATAGAATCCATACTAAGTAATCATACTTGGGAATTAGTAAACTTGCCTCCTGGAAATAAACCAATTGGGTGTAAGTGGATTTTCAAACGAAAATTAAAACCCGATGGATCTATCGATAAGTACAAGGCTAGATTAGTAGCCAAGGGTTATCGACAAAAAGAAGGACTTGACTACTTCAATACTTATTCACCAGAAACAAGAATAACGTCCATACGGATGTTGATTGCGATTGCAGTATTGCACAACTTAGATATCCATCAAATGGATGTCAAGACTGCATTCTTAAATGGTGAATTAAGTGAAGAGATATATATGGAGCAACCTGAAGGATTTAAAGTCAAGGGCCAAGAACACAAGGTGTGTAAGTTGGTAAAATCCTTATACGGTTTAAAACAGGCTCCAAAACAATGGCATGAGAAATTTGATAGTGTCATGATCAAAGATGGATTCACTATCAATGAATGCGATAAGTGTGTTTACACGAAAACAGTTGGAGATGCATGTATCATTGTCTGTCTTTATGTAGACGACATGTTGATACTTGGGACTAATATTGAGATTATTAAGTCCACTAAAAGAATGTTATCCAACAGTTTTGATATGAAGAATCTGGGGGTTGCTGATGTAATTTTAAATTAAAATTACTAGAACACCAGATGGAATCAGTCTATCTCAATCTCACTACGTGGATAAGATGATAGAAAGATTCAAGGATCATGGGATAAAAGAGAATACAAATCCTTTTCTCCCACACATCCACCTTCATAAGAATACAGGAACTGGAATATGCCAGTTGGAGTATTCTCAGATTATCGGAAGTCTAATGTATTTAATGAATTGCACTAGACCCGATATTGCTTACGCTGTAAGCAAGTTAAGTAGATATACTAGTAATCCTAGTGATCTACATTGGACCGCTCTACTACGAGTATTGGGTTACGTATCACATACCAAGGAATATGCCTTGAGATATGAAAAGTATCCTCCTGTACTGGAAGGATACAGTGATGCTAATTGGATTGCAGATTCTGAGGAATCAAAATCAACTAGCGGATACATATTTACTCTAGCAGGAGCAGCGGTATCTTGGAAATCTTCTAAGCAAACATGTATTGCCCGTTCCACTTTGGAATCGGAATTCATAACCTTAGATAAGGCTGGAGAAGAAGCAGAATGGCTTCGACAATTCTTAGAAGATATACCGTTATGGCAAAAGCCAGTGCCCGCTATATGTATACACTGCGACAATCAAGCAGCTATATCTAGGGCACAAAATGTGATATACAACGGTAAGTCTAGACATATTCGTCGTAGACATAATACCGTGAAGCAGTTGCTCTCAAATGGAATTATCTCTATTGACTTTGTATCGTCAAAGGATAATTTAGCGGATCCGCTTACTAAAGGTTTAAGTGGAGAGCGTATAAACTGCGCATCGAGGGGAATGGGTCTAAAAGCCTAACCTTACCAAGTCAGCTTAATGGAAACCTCACTTAGCGACTGGAGATCCCACGGACTAAGTTCAAGAGGAAAAACTAGTTATGATTGACTCAGCAAGTAAGCACTTGGGAGCTTAACTCCAATCCATTCCTAAGGTGCACATAAGTGCTTTTCTACAAGTGGATTAAGGATAAGCTTAACGCTTTTAATGATGCCTATATCTTGTTACTAAACAAGTGGAGTAGAGTAGACTACTCTTAATAGTTCCATCACCTATGTGAGTATAGAGTTGGGTCGGCTCTTTGGGAATCTCTATGGAGGCTGTTATTCCCTAAAG
The DNA here is from genome assembly GCA_038442645.1 of Agave tequilana. NCBI lineage: Eukaryota > Viridiplantae > Streptophyta > Magnoliopsida > Asparagales > Asparagaceae > Agave > Agave tequilana. The sequence goes on along the minus strand of JAVJIF010003474.1, from coordinate 11,354 downwards.
ATACTCTCTGAAACCAAGAATGTCCAGGGCCAAAACGGACACAACAGAGAACCAAAGTTGATTTGAAAAGTCACTGTGTGAAGCTTGTTGACTTGACTTACACTAATGGCTAACAGTTCAAGACCTAGTTCACTGATTAGCCAGTAAGTCCGATAAAGTTTTCGCTATGGAAGGTTCAAGACCTAGTTCACCTATCCTTATGCAGTTTCTTTTCTAAAGTACCTTTCACAATAGAGTCAGTCTCTTTGTGTGTCATTTCCTTGAATCTCCATTCATTGTGGGGGATTGTTGGAATTGAAGAATATAAATGAGAATCTTCGAGTTGAATTATGGCGAGATCCGTTGATCGTATCAACCGGATGATGGTTGGAGTGTGTTCTCCTTCCATTTGTGATGAACGTGGTATATTCACATGTTCAATTCCGACTTCGAATGAATGAGATATTCAAGTCCAAAGTTTGCCTAATTCAAAGCCAAAACGGGACTAAAGGTAGCTTAAAGCATTTAGTCCCACATTGGCCGTGGGATGGAAGTTTGTGGTATATATATAGAGAAAATTGAGAACAAAGGGCGTGCCCTTTGGGTACTTGGAGTTTTCGCGCGCGAAAAGGAGGGAACTATGCCCGCACATGCAGGCATGCATGCGCACGCGCGCCGCGGCTGGCGGCGGCGGCGGCAGGCTTCGGGTCTGAGTCTGAGTTCGGGATCCCTACCTGGCCTGATTCTTTTTGAATCAAGTCTCAAGTATGATCCGAATCAGACCCGCTCCGCAACCTGAACCAAGACCGGACCCGCTCCGCGCATCAGTTGGGCTGCCAACAGACACAGCGTGACTGTTGGACTGCCAACAGTTGCGACTGTTGGGCTGCCAACAGACACGGCTGCTGGTCGAAAGGTTGCATCCTTTCCTCGGATTGGAACCTGTTGGCCCCTCCTGGAGTGCTATATAAAGCACTCCAGACTCTCAATTAAAACACACCAAGACAACTACAAACATTCTCTCTCTCTCAGAATTTTTGAAGAAAGTTCTGAACTGGCAGTGGAGTTCTGAAGCGAATTCCAGCGGAAGTGGGAAATCTGTAATTCAGTTTCCGAAGCGATTTCCAAAAGGAGATTCTGCATAAGTCATTCTGAAAGAGGGCTTAGAAAATTCAACAGATTCTTTTATAAGAACTGTTGTCTGATTCTAAGACTTCTGAAGAAGGATATTCTTCAACCTTCCATCGTCCTCAACAGTGGGTGCTCCTCCAGAAGAGTAAAGGCAAATATTCATTTGAAATTTGTCCTTGTACCGCTGCTTCAACGATCCTGTGAAGGTACTGGTTGACTACGTTCGACCGTACGGTGATTTGGTAGTGCTATCCAAATACCGTGAAAGAGTGTTGTATCTTGGGAGACCAGCGTCCATTATCCCGTTAGCACCGGTGCGGGGGACGTAATTGTCTTAAGGAGATTCGCTATAAGCGTACCTCACTCTAAATACTGTATAAGTGGATTAAGTCCTTTATACAGGGGATATACTTTACAGTATATCGAGACTGACTTAGATTCAGTCTAATTGGTGCTTTAACCAAGGAAGGAAATTGAAAGGTGGTTCTTAAATTAAGGAACGTTCTATTGAACGGAAAACCTCCCACCTGATATTTGCCGACCTGGCCAATTAGATTGTTGATATCTCAGTGATCTTGATTAGTTTGTCAGATTGATTCTTGTTAAGCAGAATACCCAACAATTTGAACTGTCATTTAACTTTAGCGCAAATAAAAGGATCCGAATCCAGAAACCTCCCTGAGGTTTCGGGCAGATGTAACATCATTTCTTGGTCACAAGCATTTTCCATCTCTCCGCCCTAAAAAAAAAAAAAAAAAAAAAAAAAAAAGTTGATTTGACCTTTACCGGATCTCTTACCTTGTTCTCTTTATCCTTTTCTAATGGATTTGGTTTTGCTCCTTTTCTAACAGATATGGTTTTGTTATCTTGTCCATTCTTGCTTGGCGCACTTCTTTTGGAATTTAGTCTTAATTTTAACATATGTATTTCATGTTCTCTGGTGGGTCTCCTCTAAGAATGAAAGTGAGGAAGTGAGAAATTGAGAAAAAAGTAATATTTTTTTTGAAACTTGAGAATTTGTTAGTAAGTTTTTTGGGGTTTGGATGTTGTTGGGAAGTGTGATCTGAAAAATATTTTGTCTTTTCCAGTGTTTGAATGGTAATGTGAAAATGGAAGTGGAAAGTTAGACCACAAAGTTGACCGTAAATAATATTAAAATAAAATTAATTAAGAAAAATAAAAATAGACTGTAATTAGAATGCAAATGAGATTTACATGGTAAAAAATATAACTGTTTTGTGCTACAATTTATTACAAATGAGATTTACATGACCACAAAATTAACTGTAACACTCTGGAAGTGAGGAAATGGTCGTGTAAAAGAGAAAAGATAAAAAGAAAAGAGATTTTCTTATTTTCCTTTTCCAGTGTTTGAATAGATAGAAAAGTGAACAATTATACTTCCTTATTTTCTTACTTCTGCACACTTGCTTGCAACCAAACAGCCCCAAGTTAAAGTGGGTCAGATTCGGACGTCCCGATCGCTCTTCTCAATCTTCTTGCTAGAACTAAGATTTTTGTTTGCCAGACTTAAAATATAGCAGCTATCTTGTCTTTATCTTTTGGAAGAGCTCAGGATACGCAGTCTACGTTGATATCCAAAGGTGAGTGTGTGGTTTCCATGATGCTAGCAATAGCAAAGCATGTGATCCAAGAATGATACATTGTCAACACTGTCTCTGTCCAGGGCATCAGCATGCCGTCCAACTTTTTCTTTTTCTTCGATTTTCCTTTTTTTTTTTTTAATTCAGAGGTGACTTACATTTGTGAACTTCTTCTCATCACAAACAGTGTTTTATCAATTTTCTTTAAGTTCTTTACAAATCATGTATTTTATCCTTTCTAATTATATTGCAAAAATATAAGAACATGTTTTCATTTTTCCTTTTTTGCTAGAGTTGTTTTATATAGAGATTTTATAAGAATATTTATTTCAGAGAGAGTGCCAGCTCAAACTTTTTGTTCGTGCAATGCATGCTGACAAGAATGTCAAAGAGATCAATGTAAGAACCATATCTCACAACATTAGGGCATCTCCAACCACCCCCTCCATTTTGGAGCGTACTTTAACTCCAAAATAGAGGGTTCAACAAAACCTCTCTCCAACCATCACTCCATTTTCCACTCCAAATGGAATATTCTCTACATATTTTATTATTATTATTATTTTATTGTATCAAATTTTAATTATCAACATATTATGTGATAATTTAAGTAAATTGCGTAATACTATTAAATATTTTAAAATGTATTTAACTTTTTAATAATTTTATATAATATTTAATATTTAACTTTAATAATTAATTAATATTTTTATTTATGAAATTAAGAAATTATTTTTTAATTCTACTATATTCAATTATAAGAAATATGAAATTTTTAATAATATATTCAATTTTTAAATTAATAGATTTATTTTTCATTTAATTTATATAAAACAATATAAACACTAGATAATTGTACGACCGAGGTGAATCACAAATACAAAAGGAATTTATTTTACACTACAATTTTAGGAGACTATTAGATTATATTTTAGTTTATTTAAAGATCTTCTTTATTTAATGTATCTGCTATTATGTTCCGCACTCTCTATGTTGTATTAGTTGAATTCATGTATTTGTAACTTTGTTATTGTATCTGTCAGTTTTAATTAGTAATATATGTGATTTGTGTTCCGTTATAATTATCTTAATATTAAATTATACGTGTTTCAGCTGGTAATAATTTTTAATTTCAATTTAGTGAATTTGACAATTTATAATTAAATAAAAAATATAAATGTAAACTTAAAATAAAAAACTTAATAAAATATATTGAATTAAACAAAGTAAAATTATAAATTTAAAAAACAAATAATTAAAAAATTAAAATATAAAAACTAAATAAAATACAAAAATATAAAAACTAAAATTTAAATTAACAAAAATAACTTAAACATAACCTTAAAAACCTAAACTTAAAACAAAAAATCTAAACTTAAAACTAAACTAAAATAAAAAACATTAAAAAATAAAAAAAGGCACCCGGCAAAATGCCGCGTGCTACAGTGCCGCGCCATTTCTGGCGCGGCATTGTTGTACCCGGCATTTTGCCGGGTACGAAATGGCGCGGGTTGGAGCCCACGCCATTTCTGGCCAAGCCAACCCACACCAAAAATGGCGTGGGTTGGAGATGGCCTTAGATGATGGATTCATCTCTAAATTTACAAATATACAATTTTTATTAAAATTGTCAACTGAACATAGGTAAATGTGCTTCAAATCTCCTTATCTGCAGCGGACGCTCCTTGTGGTAGGGTCAGAGATGTAGTAATAATATAAGATTGTATAGTAAATGAGTCGTTTCATTTTTCTTTATAAGAGTTTCTTTCTCTCAGGAGCTGTTTGGTTGCAAGGAAGTGGGCGGAAGTAAGGAAATAGGGAAGTTTAATTGCTCACTTCCCTATCTATCCAAACACCGAAAATAGAAAATAAGAAAACCTCTTTTTCTTTTATCTTTTCTCTTTACACAACCATTTCCTCACTTCCAGAGTGCTACAGTTAATTTTGTGGTCATATAAATCTCATTTGTAATAAATTGTAGCACAAAAACAGTTAATGTTTTGACCATATAAATCTCACTTGCATTCTAATTACAGTCTATTTTTTATTTTTCTTAATTAATTTTTATTTTAATATTATTTTACGGTCAACTTTGTGGTCAACTTTTTCACTTTCACTTTCACATTACCATTCAAACACCGAAAAAGACAAAATATTTTTCAAACCGCACTTTCCAACAACATCCAAACACTAGAAAACTTACTAACCAATTCTCAAGTTTCAAAGAGAATTATTACTATTTCCTCAATTCCTCACTTCCTCACTTTCACCCTTAACCAAATAGGCTGTAACAACCAAAATTTTATTTTACCTAATTTCTCCTCATCTTAATTATTAAGAATTTTTGTTTAAGGCATTATCTAGAAGTAGTCACCCTCCATGTTTCAATGTCAATAACTTGAGCTTAATTAGTTGACCCACTTTCCTTTTCAAAATTTCTTTTAACTATTGAATTGTGTGACTAAGAATGAATGGCATGAAGGCTTATGTGCATGTGTTTTTTTGGGCAAATTAATGACTTAGCAATGGTAAAAGATGATTTCAACTTAATCCTTCATTTCCCCTTAATCAACCAAGCTTACCCTAATATATTTTTAGTGGTAGGTATGCATGCAAGGGGGGAGATTAAAGGCTAAGATCTCATTGAGATTTGGGAGTCCATGTGGCATCATGAAGGGGGGGCTTGACCAAGTGGCAACATGAAAATAACTCCCCACCTTGTAACTTGCACTCAAATTGTGACTACCAAGTTTGCCCTCTTCCTCATCCTCCCCCAAATTCTGCAGAATTTCCTCTTCCAAGTGAAGAACTTGGAACCCTAAAACCCCCCATTTCATCTCCTCTCTAAAATCTGAAGGTAAGAAACTAGGACACCCTCTCTAGCCCAAATCCCAGCTCCTGTAACTCTGGATCCAGACTCCACGAGAGGGAAGGAAGAGACACGCACGCACAGCAAGCAGAGCCGCAGCAGCACGCGAGCTGCTGCTACTTTGCCGCAAATCTGCGGCAAAGAAGGGGTTTTTGCGGCATTTTAGTGGAGGGAAGGCCGGATCTTTGGGGAGGAGATTCCTGGTGAGCTAGGGGAAGGATCTAGCACTTCCAAGCAGTACTTTCTTGAGGCCCAACTCTCTGTTTCAGAGTTATAAACCATTGTGAATAAACCTAACTATTAGGGTTATGTTTTTCTATCAAGATTTGAAAATCAGAATTTTAATGTTGTGTAGGTGACTCCTAAGTGTGCTAATTATTGATATATTGCTGTTCTAATTGTGGTTATTCTCAACTAAATGAAATTTATGGGTATCACCTAGTTGTGGTGTTTCTATGTTAGGTTGTGATGAGATGCATGGGTAATGTATATGCTCTAGCTTAATAATCATGCTTAAATGAGAGGGTTTAGCATATTAATTCGTTGTTTTGGGGATTAGCTTTAGGTTAATTGAAATGCAAGGGTATTACATGATTGTTGTGTCTCTACATTACATCGATATGATATGCGTGTATAGGATACATGTTCTAGTATATTAATTATGCCTAATTGAGCCAATTTAGCAATTTATTTCGCTATTTTTCTTGATCAACATCATGATAGTCGATTCGATATAGATAGGTATAACCTTGACTCTTTATAAAATAGAAACAATGTGATGCATATGTGAAGCATACGATTCATATTAAAATCACCCCATAGATGAAACGGTCCCAGCTTCTAATAAGCAAGATTAGATCAACATCACGCATTTATTCCCAAACCTTACGTTAAATCCAAATCTAGAAAATTTCAGCAGCATCTCCTCTAAAATTTTAACTTTCTCCATATACAAAAATATGAATTTCGGCTCCAAGGCCTACTTATCTCAACAAAGCATTCGGTCACCTGACCTACTTATCACAAAAATACAGAATATCTCCAAAATATACTTATGCCGTGCATTCATCTTACATAACCATCAAAGCATCCATAATCCACAAAATTCTACCAACATGATCACAATACCTCACATCACCAACTTTTCAAGTACACAAGTTCTAATTAACACTATTACAAACATTACATAAGATAGTAGCATCATAGCATCCTCATTTAGGTAATGCTAACATAAAGCATAATTACATGTCCATAACGAACAAAGTAAGTGTTTGTGACACATATGACATCCTGCTCATGACTAATCCATGCTACATTATGCTCTTACCTTTATCCAGACCTGAAAGAGAAGAAAATGAAAGGAATGAGCTCGACGGCTCAGCAAGTAAATTTCATAAACACTTATAACTGATAACAACATGATAATACCACAACATACATTATGGACATCGAGAGGGACCTTACATGAATGGGATGCCACCCGTTTCAATTTAATTTTTACGAGTCATAGATATTAGGCTTTCTTTATGAATAAAAGTTCTTTCCCATAATGTACTAAAGCGATATCAATACTTGATCCCTCTCAAGCAAGTCTTTAGACACGAATTCTTACCTTCCACCAACATTGACTATCAATTATTACTTTCCAACCAATTATTGATAACATAATATCTTATCACTTACTAGAGCACAATTACACATCACCCTAATTATAGGGTACCATTTTCCACCGTCTTCTTTCACCTACCGGCTCCCGCCGGCCCCTTCCTCCTATAGAGTACCATAATGATTCTATTATGTAGTATAAGAATAAGCATACCAGTTCACATAATAACAAGTGTGATTCCCGTGAAACCCCGTCTTCTTCCACCTACCGGCTCCCGCTCGGCCCCTTCCTCCTATAGTTGCAATCAAACATGCAATACACCATTCCCCGTCTTCCCCCCTCCTACCGGCTCCCGCCGGCCCCTTCCTCCTTTTAGAAGACATAAATAGATAGGCATCATAACAACATAAAATTTCTACAAGTGACCCACACATATATTGCATGACCAACATATACTATGGTGTAGGTTACATAACAACATATTATGGAAAGAAATCACAAAATAGACATATTCACATATCGTCAACATATCTAATCATGCTATCATATGTATATTACTATAGTAAGTAGTACGAGGTATGTCATGTGGGGTGGCCAAGGTATTATAATTAAGGACTTAAGCATTTCACATACATAGTTTGTAACGTATCTTTGTAACGTATCTATTAAGGTACCCTTACCTTCTAGTACACACCCATCACCACCTACATTACTTATACTACTAACTTACATTAAAGTGTTACGAACACATAACACAATAATTTCTACAACTACCTTCTAATAAAAAGTTGATTTTGGCACCAACTCCATGTAATTTAATTTACATGCTACTCTACTTTCGTCTATTATCTTTTCCCAAAATCCCTCTTAGGCACATACAACAATTACATAATTAAATTGATAAAATTAGTCTTTTAAGTGAGTATGAAAATTTACTCACTAGATAAGAGGATTCCCCCCGCGATTTTGATCAATTCCTTCCTTCAAACCCTAGTAACACAAGCAAGGCAAAAATTTTAATTTATGAACTACTCATCATCATGAGAATAACTAATTAAGTGTTACTCTAACTTCACCCAATTTTTAATCTCTGAAAACAAAACAAATAGTTGGAACAAAAATTAGAATTAGGGCTAGAGTTTTTACCTTATGAAAATACCCTAATACTGAATTTCCCCCAATTCCTCTGGCCAAAACGGACACCCCCCTCCCCCCCACCAGGCCGCGCGTGGCCTGGTGCTGTCCTCCCGCGCGGCTGCGCCGCCTCCGCGCGCGCGGCTGCGCGGCGCGATGGCGCCGGCCTGGCGGCGCCCCCTGGCTTCGGCTGGGGGGTGCGAGAGAGAGAGGGAAGAGAAAGAGAGAGAGGAGAGAGAGAGAGAGAGAGAGAGAGAAAGAGTGGGTTGGTGAGAGGGATCAGAGAGAGATTAGGGATGAAATTTTAGGGCTACAGAAATTTACAGAGAAGAAGGAACTCCTCTTCTCAGATCTCACGTAAGGTTGAGATCATTATGCAAAAAGGCCCCTCAAAAACTTAGATTAATGCAACACACTTCCCCTCTCCACTTGCCACTTGGCCAAGGCTAGGATCAAATTGATCCTAGCCTTACACCTCACCCCCTCATGCATACCAAACCCCTCCACTCACACTTGCAATTAAAATAGTCTAAATACAAATACCTAGTATTTGTTTAGGTATTTCCTATTGAGGATACTAAAACAAAATGAAATATCAAAGATATATTTCCATATACTTTAAAATGTCATAATTGTTGGTACAAAATACTTATATATATTCTATATATTCTAATTTATGCCATAACCACAAATAAAAAAATAACTCATACAAAAAAATAAATATATAATTTCTTTGGTTAACTTCCTTATTATTGTTATTAATTTAAGAATGAGAAATTATAAAATTTCTCTAATAACCGATGCTTAAAATTATGGGAGAAATAATAATTAATAAATAACAAGTACTAAAAATAGGCTGTTACATTTCTACCCCCTTTAGGGAAGCTTCGACCCCGAAGCTTGACGCACCTTGGAAAAGGTGTGGGTAGGTAGATCGCATCTCCTCCTCTGGTTCCCAGGTAGTCTCTTCGATTTCCTGCTTCTCCATAATACCTTTACCAACGGAATGGTTTTGTTCCGCAAAACCTTCTCTTTACGGTCCAAGATTTGCACTGGTTCCACTGTATATGATAAATCTTCTTGGAGTTGAAGTGGAGAGTAACTAAGAACATGACTGGGATCTGGTATGTATTTTCTTAGTTGTGACACGTGAAACACATCATGCATCTTCTCCATCTCTGGTGGTAATGCCAACCGGTAAGCCAGAGGTCCAATTCTTTCCAATATCTCGAAAGGACCGGTAAAACGGGGGTCTAACTTATTCCGTTTACCAACCCGTATCACTCCTTTCATTGGCGATATCTTCAGAAAAACTTTGTCGCCTTCAGCAAATTCCAAGGGTCTCCGGCGCCGATCTGCATATGCCTTCTGTCTACTTTGCGCCGCCTTCATTCTCTTCCTAATTATCCGGATTTTCTCTGTTGTATCTACCACTATATCAGCTCCCGAATAATGTTCGGTCTCCCATCTCCTCCCAACAAATTGGAGATCTGCACTTCCTGCCGTACAAGGCTTCAAATGGGGCATTCCAATAGTAGATTGATAACTATTATTATATGCAAATTCTGCCAATGGTAGGTATTTTTCCCAATTACCTCCGAAATCTAATACACATGCTCTCAGCATATCCTCCAGTATTTGTATAGTTCTTTCCGATTGTCCGTCGGTTTGTGGATGAGCAGCTGTGCTTGGATGTAGTTTAGTGCCCAGGGCCTGAGATAGGCTAATTCATAGTCTTGACTGGAATCGGGGGTCTCGATCTGACACAATAGTCTCAGGTACTCCGTGAATTCTGATTATTTCTCGAAGGTAGATCTGGGTAATCTGTCCATGAATAGTTTATTCGAATGGGTAAGAATGGGCAGACTTTGTGAGTCGGTCTACTATTACCCATATGGCATCGTAACCTTGAGGGGATTTGGGAAGTCCTGTAACAAAATCCATAGTAATGTTGCTCCACTTCCATTCAGGAATTTGTAATGGCATAAGGAGTCCTGGGGGCTTCTTGTGTTCAGCTTTGACTTGTTGGCAGATCAGACATCTTTGTACAAATTTAGCTATGTCCTTCTTCATTCCTTCCCACCAAAAAGTTGATCTTAGATCTTGATACATCTTGGTTGCTCCCGGATGTGCAGTGTAAGGAGTACAATGTGCTTCAGTCATAATCCGCTCTTTGAGCTTAAAATCTGAAGGCATATAGATTCGGCATCCTTTTCTTAGCAAGTCCTTAACAATGGAATAATCTTGAACTTCACCCCTTTGCACTCCTTCCATTATTCTAATTACTGGTCATCTTTTAGTTGAGCTTCCTTTATCTCTTTGTGGAGGTCAAAATCAATGCTAACTTGACTTACCTGCACCACTCTTTCTCGAGTTTCCTTCACCAAAATCTCCAATTGCAGCCGCTCTATATCTTTAATAGATCACCCTGTTGGGTTAGTAACGCTGCTACGGATCCTCCCGACTTCCTACTAAGGGCATCTGCTACAACATTGGCCTTTCCGGGGTGGTAATGAATATCCAAGTCGTAGTCTTTCATTAACTCCACCATCTTCTTTGTCGCATATTCAGCTCCTTCTGGTAAAGATGTACTTAGACTCTTATGATCTGTGTATACACATCACATGAGACTCCATAAAGATAGTGTCGCCATATCTGTAAGGCAAAGATAACTGCGGCTAATTCAAGATCATGAGTAGGATAATTTTTCTCATGGTTCCTTAGTTGTCTAGAAGCATACGCAATTACCCTGCCATGCTGCATCAACACACACCCTAGCCCTGATTTTGACGCATCACTGTAAATAACATAGCCTTCAGTCCCAGAGGGCATGGCTAGGACTGGAGCTGATGTTAGTTTATCCTTCAACTCCTGAAAACTCCTTTCTTGATTATCTCCCCAATGAAATTTGAGTCCTTTCTTGGTTAATTGTGACAATGGTGTTGCTATCTTGGAGAATCCCTCCACAAACCTCCGGTAATACCCAGCCAGTCCCAGAAAACTCCGCACCTCAGTGACATTGGTAGGTCGA
>JAVJIF010003473.1:72500-248363 GCA_038442645.1 Agave tequilana | reverse complement strand
AAAGGGGTAGCTTCGTCCCTCCAAAATGTACACCCACTAGAAGTTGGCTTATTACAACCAGACAAATTGTTTATTTTTAGTATTTGGAATCACAATCAAAATGGATAAGGCTTGGCTCAAAGCGAGAGATAGAAATTGGTTTACGAGAGTTTCAGTTTAAGTCGGGTTACAATTTTTGTTAAATAAAAGAGACAGAGAAAAGAAAATAAATATTATAATTAATTCTAGCTACTAATTAATACAAGAATATTCTATCAGTTGCGTGCAGCCGGGGAATAGAAAAAGGCAGAGTTAAGAAAAAGGAAGGGAAGGGCAGTGACGTCTTATTTTCTCCGTGTCTCCTTGTGTGAGATGACCAAGGTCACGAACTCATTAAGCCGTGTGGGGCCTCACATAAAAAAGCATTCTGCTAGGCCAGTAATTATAAACACATACTTAATATTTTATTGGGAGTTTACCTATCCTTTGATTTCATAGTTCTTGAGACACAACTTGTGTTCAATCTTAGGGCTCAAATGCCCGTTATCTCAGAATATCCATTCCTTACCACTAACCAATACTATTATCAACTGTAAAAATGAGTCCATGAGATTTAACCTTGGAGACATGACTAGTGAAATCAATGTTTTCAACTTAAAAAAGCAACCCCGTGATGTTAAGTATCAACATTTAAAGTCAACCTCATTAAGAACTTAACAAACGAGCATAGAGAAGAGTCGGAACTAGAAACTTACTGTGACTTCGAGTTAGAGTCCGAAGACTTTAACCTCGACTAGATTGTCGAGTCTGCTGTGAATTGGACATCAAATCTTATTTCACTACATGTGGAGTCAATAATCTTGACTCCTCCTTCCATTGAGTCTTCCTCTTCATTAGATTTGAAAGATTTACCTACGCATCTAAGTACGTCTATTTAGACGAGCAAGAGATTTTTTCCGTCATAATTGCATCTCATTTGACTGACGGGTAAGAAGAGAATCTTAAGATAATTCTTAAGAGACATAAAAAAACCATTAATTGAATTATGACCGACATAAAGTAATTGAGTCCAACGATAACATAAACAAGATAAGAGAGCAAGATGAAAAATAATTCACAACAGACTACACCCCAGCGGAAGACACTGACAGTAACAAAGCTGATATTGACAACAGAAAAAGGCATCGACTGTTCATACAGTGAACCATGTCCCCAACATTATTTTGTTCAGTGTCAATTGGTATCACACGGATCCCCCGCAAGTAGCCCACTGATTGGCCTTGAGTTCTTAAGAGCTTCACTCACTTACAGGTCATCGATTCGAGCATTGTCACGTACGGATATATTTTTCTATTATTTCTAGTCACGACGTGGTTCCGATCAGGCTCCAATAGTCGCCAGTGAATCCCGTCGTGTTATAGTTAACTAGCCAAAAAAAAAAAAATGATATCACCCGTAAAGAGCACTGCTAGTCCCTAGCTTTCTATGAGATTTCTGGCGTGAACTGAACTGAACAATTTGGCAAAGCAAGAATTTCTCGGCTGCAGGTTTATTTCAGTACTGATTTGGCGCCTAATCATACAATCCCTCTGTCCTAATCATACAATAATGAAACATTAAAATGCATAATTATGAAAAGTTAAATATTAATGTATGATTATATGATTATGAAAATTAAATACTAAAGCATGACAATGAGATTTGTTAATTCTTTTTCTTTTCTTTTCAATTCTTTTTTTTTTTAGATAAGACTTGTAATCTTTTTATTAAAGGCCAGCAAATAATTTGCATACTATTTGAATAATGCAAATTTGCTAGTGACTAAAGTTATCTTTATTGAACAAATTATTTTATTAGATAAAAGGGAAAAGCCTAAGCATCCACAGAGAGAAATGCATAAAACTTATAACCGTGTGTACACAGACATCAGTTGGTGGAGAAATTCGTTTGCAGATGACTGACAGGTAAACCATTAGTTGACGAAGACTCAGCCTCCCAGCTCCTATAAATTTCAGCAGGCTCGTGACTCAAGCGGGTATCAATCACCACTTATTTGCTTACCTTTTCCGTCTTCTGAAACAAAATGGCCAAGAAAGAAATATTATGGCGCCTTTCTATTTCAACTGTGCTTCAGCTCTTAATCATCCAATCCATATTTCCTTGCCTGTACTCAGAGAATCGGAAAGAAAGCTGCATAGAAAGTGAAAGAGCAGCCCTTCTCACCTTCAAAGCAGGCCTCAACGATCCTCGAAACATCTTGTCGTCATGGCAGGGTGAGGACTATTGCAGATGGCAGGGAGTTGCGTGCAACAATAAACCGGCAACGTCGTGGGACTAAACCTCCGCAGCTCTAACGGCAACATTTATAGCTGGTTGGGTGATTTGAGTGGAGAATTCAGTCCATCTTTACTCAATTTAAAACATTTGCGTCGCCTTGATCTCAGCCTGAACAACTTCACTGGAACCCCTATTCCAGAATTCTTTGGTTCCTTTGAGAACTTGAGATATCTAAATCTCTCTGGAGCAGGATTCATAGGAAAGGTACCGCCTCATCTTGGGAACCTCTCTCACCTTCTCTATCTTGACCTTCAGCAATACTATGCTCCGAATTTCCCTCTATTTTTGCATGCCAATAACCTCAGGTGGCTCCTGCATCTCTCTTCTCTTAAATACCTCGACTTGACCTATGTGAACCTAACTGCAGCCGTAGATTGGCTACACATGGTTAATATGCTTCCTTCTCTTAAATTCCTGAAACTTGAGTTATGCGGACTTCACTTCATTCCCAGCCATCTTTCCCATATTAACTTCACCGCCCTAAACACCCTAGACCTTTCATTCAACAATTTCAATTCTACCTTACCCCAGTGGTTAGGAAATATTAGCAGCATCACAAATCTGAATCTTGGGGTTAATTATTTCTATGGTCCCATTCCTGATACTATTGGTAACTTAATCTCTCTTGAAGTCCTAAACCTTGCAGCTAACAATTTCAATTCTACCTTACCCCAGTGGTTAGGGAATATTAGCAGCATCACAAATCTGAATCTTGGGGTTAATTATTTCTATGGTCCCATTCCTGATACTATTGGTAACTTAATCTCTCTTGAAGTCCTACACCTTTCATTCAACAATTTCAATTCTACCTTACCCCAGTGGTTAGGGAATATTAGCAGCCTCACAAATCTAAATCTTGGGTATAATTATTTCTATGGTATGATACCAAGTACAATACGAAACCTGTGTAATTTGAATATTCTAGATTTGTCTTCCAACGAATTCAGTGGAGAGATTGATGAATTGGTGGCGGGGCTCTCAAACTGCACCCAGCAGAGGCTACAGATATTGTGGCTATCTTATAACAAGTTTAGTGGCAAATTGACAAAAAGGCTAGAACAAATGGTGAATTTAAGCACTCTTGATCTCTCCAATAATCAACTAGAAGGCCCTATACCAGCAGAGATCGGAAAGTTGTTGCAGTTAACTCATCTTGATTTGAGTTGGAATTCCTTCAAGGGGGTTGTAACCGAAGCTCATTTTGCAAATCTGACAAGATTAAAATGGTTGGACTTGTCTACTAACTCCTTGAACATTTCTCTGGACGATAGTTGGGTTCCTCCTTTTCAACTCGAAGGTATCAGATTGGCCTCGTCTTTGGTGGGTCCCTTTTTTCCAGCTTGGCTTCAACATCAAAAGCAAGTTTTTGAGCTGGACTTGTCTAGCTCAGGGATTTCAGGTACAGTTCCTGAATGGTTCTGGAATTATTTCCCTCCTTTCATCAAATTCTTGGACCTATCCAATAATCAGATTAGTGGCAAGTTGCCAGAATTTCTGGAGTTTGGAGGGGGTAGTATAATCCATATGGGTTCCAATCTGTTTGAAGGTCCATTACCTCCAAATTTGCTATATAATACTCGTGTTTTAGACCTCTCCAACAACTCCGTTTCAGGACCACTTCCAAGCATTGAATCTCCATGTTTAAGGGTCCTAGATCTCTCAAGCAATCATTTCAATTCTAGTATGCAATCATCCTGGAGCAAAGTAAGCGAATTGAACTTCCTTGATCTGTCAGACAATAATTTTTCAGGAGAGATCCCCATTGAATGGCCAACAAAATCCATTGCATTTATAAATTTAGGCGGCAACCACCTCTCAGGCAGAATTCCTAGTTCATTGGGCTCTTTAACTTGGCTCCTCACTTTGGGACTGGGTAATAATAGTCTCTCAGGAATGTTCCCAGCGTCTTTGCATACCTGCAAAAGTTTACGTTTCCTCGATCTCAGCCAAAATAAATTTTATGGAAACATTCCAACATGGTTAGGAGAAAGCTTTCCGGATTTGGTCTACCTCTTCTTACGATCAAATATGTTCTCTGGGAGCATTCCTGTACAGTTGATGCAGCTTCATTATCTTCAGATTTTGGACCTTGCAGAAAATAATCTCTCAGGAGCAATACCTTATCACTTAGGCAATCTCAGTTCAATGGCTTCTATAACAGAACATAACACGCTGTTACCTAGGAATTTCCATGTGAGAATGGAAGAAATATTCCAGATTTACGGTTATCTTAGCTTCTTTGTGTTTATAAAAGGGGGAAAGCTTAAGTACACAAAGAATGGCTATTTAGTGACAAGTATTGACTTAGCAGACAATCATCTCAGAGGAGAGATTCCTGATGAAATTGGAGATCTTATTGGATTGATGAATTTAAACTTGTCTTCAAATCAGCTAGAAGGAAAAATTCCAGAAACGATAGGCAGATTGCAATCAGTAGAATCACTAGACTTGTCAAGAAACGAACTATCTGGCAACATTCCTATCAGCTTGTCATCTTTGTCTTTCTTAAGCCACTTGAACTTGTCCTACAACCATCTTTCAGGAAATATTCCATCTGGGAATCAGCTCCAGACTCTGAATGATCCATCGATCTATGCTGGCAATCTTGATCTTTGTGGGCCTCCTCTTTCAAAGAACTGCTCAAGTAATGACACAAATGGAGAGGGTAACAGAGGGTATGAGGATAATAATGGTGATGAAATGGTATGGTTATACCTCGGCATGGGTCTGGGATTTGTGGTGGGATTTTGGGCCGCATGTGGTGTCTTACTGTTCAAGAAGACATGGAGGTATGCCTATTTTCGATTATTTGACAATATTTATGATCAGTTATATGTGGTAGTGTTTTTAACAGTGGCAAATCTGAAGAGGGCTAGGAGGGACAGAAACTGAGTGTGGAAATTATTATAGCTTAATTCCTTAATTCTGTTGTAATACAAAGCAATTTTTAGTTTTAACTTGAAGAATATGGCATCTATTATCTACTATTATTGTATAAAGATGTATATTAGATGAAATATTTGGCTTTGGGAATAATTTTTGGGCTTGGCGTGGTAGACATGAAAATTTGCTCTCCTTTATTCTTTCGCTGCTCTTCATCATGCCTCGTGTTGGAGAGAGAGAGATTTCTACTGAGGGAGTTGACCCGGACCGTCAAGGGATCGTCGAGGAAGTCGGCGACAAGAGACGACGGCAGAAACAGCAGCAGCAGCAGTTCTGGCAGAAGGTCGGTCGACCGGACCGGTCGACCGACGTGCACGACGTGCACAGGGGTCGGGCGGTCGACCGGTCCGGTCCACCGCTCTGGAGAAGCCAGCTTACGGGGAGAATCGGTCGACCGTTCCGGTCGACCGACAGGAAGCACCAAATTTACGGGCAGAATCGGTCGACCGTCCCGGTCGACCGACCTGGAGAGATCAAGTCTCTCAGTGAGCATCGGTCGACCGGTCCGGTCGACCGATCGTCGGGTTTGGGCAAAAACCTGCTGCTCCGCAAATTGCGGAGCAGCGAGTATAAATAGTATCTGGGCTGTTTCTAGGGTTCTAACCTGCGAAAAGTGAAGGCTTAGGGCTCTCTTGTACTAAAAGAGGCTAAGAAGCCATTGTAATCATCTTCCCTAATACAAATCTCTCCATTGATTGCCCCGAGGACGTAGGCACGTTGGCCGAACCTCGTTAGATCCTGTTTTTGCGATTGTTTGTTCTTCGTGGTTTGATTTCATTGTTCTTTGTGATTGAGATCGATTGGATCCTCTATTGGTTGTTGTTTCCCGCGCACAACAAGTGGTATCAGAGCATCTAGGTTGCTCTTTGGGATTTCTGTAGATCCGGAGGCCTCGAGATCGGATCCGGTGGAGATCGTGTGTCGATCTCAGATCTGAGGTATTGGGTGTTCGAGGGATCGTGTGACGATCTCCGGAGGACTCAAGGAGGGCTTTTTGGATCGGTGGTGAAATAGATCTGGTGAGAAACTCGAGCTAGGGTTTCACGGGAGAGGTAAAAATCACATTTTTATCTCGGTAATAGATCTATTTTTCAAGTTATTTGATCTTCCGCATAGTTAGAGGGTCAAGGAAAGAATCTCAATGGCAGAGGAAGTTACATCTGTTAGAACAATGAATACTCACCCTAGAATCGAAGTTGTTAAGTTCAATGGCACTAACAATTTTGGGATGTGGAGGTGTGAGGTGATGGATACGTTGAACGCATCGAATCTGGAAGATACTCTCCTATTGGAGAGGAAGAAGAACACTACTACCGATGAGGAATGGGCAAAGATGAATAGATCGGCATGTGGCTTGATTCGTTCATGCTTGACACAGGATATCAAATACCTTGTGCAACATGAAACGTCTGCAAAGAAACTGTGGGAAACCCTAGAAAAGAAGTACCTGACAAAGAGCGTGGAATCCAGGTTACAGCTTAAGAGTAAGCTGTATCAGTTCAGATGAAGAGGGGGAGCACTGTAAATGAGCACATAAACCGGTTTACGAAGCTTCTTACAGATCTGATAAACGTGGATGTCAAGGTAGAAGAGGAAGACAAGGCAGTCATTCTCCTGAACTCACTCCCATCGGAGGAGTATGAGACATTCACCATGACGTTTATCAATGGTAGACAGACTTTGGACTACCATGAGGTGTCGTCTGCATTGATGAGCTATGAGACAAGGAAGAATGAGAGACATTCTGGTCAGTCAAGCTCAGTGGCGGAGGCATTGGAGGTAAGAGGCAGAAGTTCATCAAGGAAGGGCAGAGAGATTGGAGGAAGATCGAAATCCAGGCCGGGATTCAAGGACCTCAAAAGGAATCAGTGCATTTTTTGTAGAGAAATTGGGCACTGGAAGGTAGATTGCCCAAAGTTCAAGGGGAAGAAGAAGGAGTCGAATGCTGAAGCAAATCTATCAAAGGTGACGAAGACTTAGAGGAGTAGTTCACAGACAGATGGAGCAGATTCGGACTCGTCGGGATCCTCTTTTTCAGTCAGTTCTCCCATTGTTGGAAACTCATGCAAAGATGAGTGGATTCTGGATTCAGGTACAACATACCATGCATGCCCTAATAGGGGCTGGTTCACTAGTTTTGAGAAGCTGGAAGGTTGCTCGGTTGTGATGGGTGATGATCACTCATGTAGCATGGAGGGTGTTGGTACAATCCCAATCAGAATGTTTGATGGGACAGTAAGAGAGTTGACAGGTGTGAGGTATGTACCTCAGATGAAGAGAAATTTAATCTCCTTGGGAACTTTGGAAGCATCAGGCATGATGATATCGGTTCGAGATGGCAATCTCAGGATGATCAAGGGCTCGATGGTTGTGATGAAGGGCGTCCGCCGAGGAAATCTATACTACTTGAAGGGTAGTACGATTTCAGATCAGGTGGAGACTTCAAGTACAAAAGATGAGGTTGGCCTGGGGATCTGGCAGGAAAAAGCCGGACAAGAAGAAAAATCTTTGCGAGCTCCTGCAAAGATGGAACCACTAGAAGGTGCTGCTACCTGCAAGTCAGAAGGTGGACACAGGGTTCTGGACAAGAAGGTGAGTTTCAGCACCAGTTCTCACCACAAAGAGGGTCTTCTTGATCGTGTTCACGTGAGTGTATGGGGACCTGCTAAGACGGCATCACTTGGAGGTCACAGGTACTTTGTCTCGGTAATTGATTGTTCATCTAGGCAAGTTTGGATATATCCGATGAGACAAAGGGGTGAAGTCCTAGATGTGTTGAGGAAGTGGAGAGAAAAAATGGAGAGGCAGATAGGTAGGAAGATAAAGGAGCTTCATATTGGTAATGTTGAAAAAAACATTGACCGATTCCTACAGTTTGGCCAGAACACAGGGATTGCTACTCACTTCTCAACAGGTACAGATGGGATGGCTAAAGAAGTGGTCCGTTCCTTGCTGGAGGAGGTTCGGAAGTTATTGTCTAATTCAGGATTGGACAAGTCGCTTTGGACTGAGGCGACTGAGTATGCTAGCCATCTCAGGAACAGATCGACTGCGATAGGAGGTAAAGCTCCATTGGATATTTGGTCTGGAAAATCAGCTCAAGGTCATGGTGTGCTGCGGGAGTTTGGAAGTCCGGCCTACTTCAGTGCCAAGAATGGCAAGGTAAATCCGCGAGTAAGGAAGTTTGTCTATTTGGGCGTCAAGGGAAACAGCTACAGGTTGTGGGACCCCGAAGGCAAGAAGATCGTGATGAGCAGGAATGTCACATTTGGAGAGACTTCAGGGTTGAAGTCCATCGTCTCTCAGCAGGTGGAGAGGACGAAGACCAAGGGAAGATCGCAGCGGGTGGAGGTTGATGCTACTCCATCATCTTCAGGGGGTTCGGCATCAAAGGATACTTCATCGGAAGTGACACCGGGTGGAGATCATGATAACAAGAGGGATGCTGAACAGATGGACGACATTGTTGAGGATGTCGAGTTGTTTGCAGCCATTGGAACCAGGGTGAAGCCACGTATGTGGGAAAGGAAGCATGAATCTCAAGCTTTTGAACTCGACAAGCTCAAGTTGAAGGCCGTTGCTCTCCATGATGGTCGGGAAGAGGTTCATATGACTCAGTCTGACAGGTTCACTGCTGCAGATACAGGTACTATTATTGGAGCTTGATGAAGCTCATTTATAATGAACTACGGTTGGCTTGATCCTTTTGGGCAAAGGTACGTAGGCAGCCGTAAAGGCGCAGCCATTTGGTGATGCAACTCTTATGGGGCTATTTGGGTTCTCGAGAAGTTGTTTGGATCTTCACGTAGAGGTGAAGAGTTGTGGCCTATTGAAGCTTCACGTAGAGATGGAGAGACTTCACGTAGAGGTGAAGAGACTTCATGTAGAGGTGAAGTGGTGTGGCCAGTTAGATCTCACGTAGTGGTGAGATGGTGTGATCTCGAAGAACAGTTTTATCTTCAGGAGAGAAGATGTTGAGCTTGCATAAGGAGTGATGTGCATCCAGTTGAAGCCGATGGTATTTGGTGTGCTCTACGCAGACTTGGTTAGACCGTCAGTGGAAGACAGGAAGACTAGATAAAGCTGGTCAGTGGGAGAGTCAGTGTTGACTCGTATGAAAGTCTTCGTGAGGTCGTGAAGTTGCGGAGAGGGAGCCACGGTTAGTGATCGGCAGGTATGGAAATTCTCCTAAGGTGAAGTATAGGGAAGACATACGTGTTGCATCCAGTGGATAGCTGAGCTGAAGACTCCAAGCCGAAATCGTGTGTCGATTTCGCCGAGATCGTGTGTCGATTTCGTCCGGTGCGAGTAAGCCGAGATCGTGTGTCGATTTCGCCGAGATCGTGTGTCGATTTCGCCAAGTGTTGGACCGGGGTTCGTTGGATGTCGGCTCAGATTTTGGAATCTTCGCCGAGGTGGAGAATTGTTGGAGAGAGAGAGATTTCTACTGAGGGAGTTGACCCGGACCGTCAAGGGATCGTCGAGGAAGTCGGCGACAAGAGACGACGGCAGAAACAGCAGCAGCAGCAGTTCTGGCAGAAGGTCGGTCGACCGGACCGGTCGACCGACGTGCACGACGTGCACAGGGGTCGGGCGGTCGACCGGTCCGGTCCACCGCTCTGGAGAAGCCAGCTTACGGGGAGAATCGGTCGACCGTTCCGGTCGACCGACAGGAAGCACCAAATTTACGGGCAGAATCGGTCGACCGTCCCGGTCGACCGACCTGGAGAGATCAAGTCTCTCAGTGAGCATCGGTCGACCGGTCCGGTCGACCGATCGTCGGGTTTGGGCAAAAACCTGCTGCTCCGCAAATTGCGGAGCAGCGAGTATAAATAGTATATGGGCTGTTTCTAGGGTTCTAACCTGCGAAAAGTGAAGGCTTAGGGCTCTCTTGTACTAAAAGAGGCTAAGAAGCCATTGTAATCATCTTCCCTAATACAAATCTCTCCATTGATTGCCCCGAGGACGTAGGCACGTTGGCCGAACCTCGTTAGATCCTGTTTTTGCGATTGTTTGTTCTTCGTGGTTTGATTTCATTGTTCTTTGTGATTGAGATCGATTGGATCCTCTATTGGTTGTCGTTTCCCGCGCGCACAACACCTCGGTCCTTCTACTGCACTTTGTCATGAGGTAACTCATTCTTGATTGCTATCTATTTCAGTGTGTTTTTCACGTTCTGATATTTTGAATTTTTAGGGGTTATAAATACATAACAAAAGGTATTTCTCCATGTTCATCTTATTGTGAATACTTATTTCTATCTCTATTACAAAAAATGCACAGTGCACAACCTCCTGAGGTTTTTGGCATGTATCAGAAACAATGCCAAGTTACCAACTTTTGTATTTATTATTGACACAATTTATAATTCACATGCATACCTTTTGCATTAAGACCCCTTAGAATTTAAATCTGTTATTCCATATTATTTGTGCATATAGTATTACTGATTTCAAAATGGTTATTCTTAAATCTCTTTCACATTCCTCGTTCAATATCTCTCCATTTGCATATGATACCACACAATTAATGCGCCTTTGCTATTTTATGTTTTCATTTGAATATAAGCCGTGTTTATGTTTCCATCTTCGCATATGTGATCTGACTCAAGATTGATGGATGTCAGACTCATGTATGAAAAGTTTGATAAGTATGAAAATTTGCTATTAGATAAAAAATTACAAATGAAAAGGATAGCATTGAGTTCTCATATTCCACTAATGGGGTGTGACTTATGATTCATGGAGTTAGGTTGACCTAAGGGAAATTTGTAGTGTCCTAGTGTTACTTGACAAACCCTATTTCTCAATTTAGCTATTGTTTTGTTTAAAGTACATTGCAATTCTATAAAAAATTCTCAAACATTCATTAACATTGACTTTATTAAGTTATATACTAGTCAAATTTGAGAAAGAAAATTCTAGTGAAAAAATGTAGCAATACATTTTCATTTGCATGGCAGTTGCAGTTTTCTAGTAAATGATGAAGGAAGATACGCATAACTCCATCTTGCGCAAATTTGACAAAGAAAACTCCTATTGAGAAAATGCAGTGGTACCGTTTCATGTGCACGGCACTTGCATTTTCCTAGTAAATAATAAAAGAAGTTATGCTTAAGTTTTTTTTTGCTATCTATCTAAGTCCTGTGCAAATATCAAAATAAAAAACACAAGAGATTCTACTGAATTCTTAAATTTTCTGTGCTTTGACTACATGCTTATGTCTAGGGTACTGGCATTGACAGTGCAAATTGCAAGGTTGCCTATGATGTTCTTCAATTGATCTTCTCTTAGAATGTGCCTTGGCCAATTGGCCAATTTCCCACACTCAGCATGACTTGCTAGCCTACAATGTAATGTCATAACAACCTGGATGGTTCCTGAACTCCATCTCCTTCATCCTAATCCGACAATGTCTGCAGGGGACTAATCAGTCATACAGATGATAACACTATGTTATAGCCTGGATAGTTGCTGAACTTCCATCCCCTTCATCCTAATCCTCACCCTTGTGCCTGAACGCAAGACCTCCAACAAGAAGAAAGAGGTAACTATTAGATGAAAACTGGAAAGATGCATTTCTAAATACTAGAAACAGTGAATGTTATTCATGTTTTCTTATTTAGTTTTATCATTTTTCATAAATGATGCACATTGGTTTAGTTCATTTGATTATCTTCACCAAAGCAAAAATATTATAACCAGACATTAAGTCGTTAATATCGGGAAAATTTATAAGACTCAAAATTGCTACTGTGTGTTTTAGCTGGGTAGTGCCCAAACTTGCTAGTACCCTAGCCAAAAATCACACTGACAATTTTCTGATTCTCTCTACCTTTCATATTTCCATAAAAAGTAAAACATGTACACTCTGGTAGGGATGCAATCGGATATGTATAATAACCAATCATATCTGAATCAGACACGTACATGTGTTGTGGATTATGTTGTGGATTATCACCCACCATTTTTTTTGAGATTTGTCTATGCTTGAGCATATTTTTGTATATGCATGTGTTGAGGGGGAGCTTCATTTGAAGTCTCTACCCAAAATATTTGTGATAACTATATATGTTTTGTCATCATCAAAAGGGGGAGATTGTTGGCCCAAAGGCCATTAGCCCTATATCTTGTTGAATATTTTGATGATAACAAACCATATTTAGTTATGTATTTAACAATTTTGTTTAAAAGTATTTCTGGTTAAACAGGTTGATTTGACGGCTCCACTATCAAGACTCACAAGTTTGGACGCCGCTAAAGATGTGCATTCCCAAGCTAAGCATATTAGGAAGCTTCGGGATCAAGACATGAAGAAAAGACCAAGTCAAGATCAAGACAATGAAAAAGTCCAAGATTTGTAATTTTGCTTTTCTTTTAGAATCTTTGTCAAAACCTAAATGTTAGAAGTAGATTTATGGGATTGTCACTTACACATACTTTAGTTGGATATATGGCTTCAAAAACAATTTCAAATTCTATTTCCAACTTAGTTTTATAGCTAACATGTTTTTCGGAAATTTGTTTTAGAAACTCTAAGTTTTTTGGAAAAACCGATTTTTGAGAAAAACAAGTTTTCATCAAGAGAAACTTTATCAAAATGTTTTTACATGTTAGGGTAGTGACATATGGTCATACTCCTATTTTTACAAAGTCGAAAACCCCAAACCACAAGACCAAATCCAAAGACCCAAGTTCTGGCTTTCTGCAGTTCTGATTTTTCAGAACTGACAGGAGCCGGTCGACCGTCCCGGTCGACCGACGTACACGCTGTGCATGTGTGTACGTCGGCCGACCGCTCCGGTCGACCGGAGCACTTACTGTGCTCTCTGTTTGTTCTGGTCGACCGGGGCGGTCGACCGTAGTCCCCCAACGGTCAAAAATATGACCGTTGGCGGTCGACCGGCCCGGTCGACCGGCAGCTGTCAGGAATTCTGACAGATTCCAACAGCTATATTTTTCTGACAGATTTTGTTGGGATCTCACTCCAACGAATCTCTCTTGCTGTTTTACCCAGTTTTTCAACCCCTATATATAGTGGGTCACTTCAACATGATAAAAAACAATTCCTAAACATTTTACAAGAGATTTTCATAAGAATTTCAAGTCTTCATTTTAGAAAAGATTTTCAAAGCCAAAATTTTCATACACCCATTTGAAGCCTATTCCTCTACTTCTCTCTAGATTTTGCACTACACAATCCCAAATTTCTACATCTACATATTGGTTATAGGATTGTGCAAGTGAGCTATTTTGTGATCAAGTGTGATCTTTTTCTTCTTGAGTGAAGTTGTAGAGGCATCGGCCTCAAGGCGAGCTAGTGTGCTCCGGGTGGTGTTGCGGCATCACAAGTGATCGGACAAGTGTGTCCTTGTATTGAAGATCCGGTGGGATCGACAATAGTGGAAATCCTTCAAGTGTGAAGGCGGGGATGTAGAGCGTGGCTCGAACCTCGGAAACATATACTTGTGTTTGCGTTTGCTCGAATTTTCTCTAAACTCAACTCCTTTAATTCTTGCACTACTTATTGTGTTTATTGCTAGTCTTTTAATTTGAGCAATTTGTTAGTAGAATTTTTAATTCCGCATTATTGCCACATTTCATATAGCCATCACCTATTCACCCCCCCTCTAGGTGATTTCAATTGGTATCAGAGCCTAACCCTACAATTTGGTTTAACCACCTTAGGGAGATCCTTGTTATTTGGCTATATTAGTTGCATTTTTCATTTATTGTGCTTTATATTACTCATCCATGGCATCACTTGACTTTTCTAGCATCAAGTCCCCACCTAAGTTTGATGGCTTGAACTTTCCTATTTGGAAGGTCAAGATGAACCTATTTCTAAAGTCCCTAGGTGTTAGAGTAGCTAGGGCCATCACTAGAGAATTTGTTGAACCCCTCACCGATGAGAGTTCATGGTCCGAGGACACCACCAAGGACTATGAGGCAAATGCTAGAGCCCAATATGCCTTGACCCAAGCTCTAAATGAGGATGACCTAGCACGCATCATTAATTGCAAATCCGCATTTGAAGTTTGGAATATTTTAATTGTGACTCATGAGGGAACGTCACAAGTCAAAAGATCCAAGATTGACTTGTTACGTTCTCAATATGAGAATTTTTACATGTTTGATAATGAGAGCATTGATGACATGCTCACGCGTTTCACCAAGATCACTAATGCCTTGTCTTCTCTAGGTGACGCAATTGATAATGACCAAAAGATTCGCAAGGTCATTCGGGCTCTTCCCAAATCTTGGGAAGTAAAGGCAACTACCCTCAAGGAGCTCAACGATAGGGAGGAGATGGACTTCTCCGGCTTCATCGGAAATCTTAAGACGCATGAGATGGAAATGAAGGTTAGAGAAGAGAGGGAGGCGCCCAAGAAGAAAGCGCTCGCCTTCAAAGCCACTCCAACCATTCTTGAAGAGGATGACTCATCAGAGGATTGCGATGAGGACTTCGCCATGCTCATCCGGAAGGTGGGCAAGATGTTCTACAAGAAGGGGAGGCAAAGCAACTTCCGAAGAGGGAGACCTCAAGGAAGGTATGAAAAGAAAAGAGAAGAACCCGGTCCTTGCTTCCATTGCAAGAAGATCGGACACCTCATTGCCGATTGCCCCGCTCTTCAAGCAACCACCTCCAAGAACGGCCCCAAGGAGAAAAAGGCTATGATAGCAACATGGGATGACACAGAGTCGGATTCCGAGGAGGAAAACGACGCCGCACACATGTGCTTCATGGCACATGGGGAGGATGCATCAAAGGTAACAAACGAAAACTCAATAGATGATGATGAGCTAACTATGGATGAATTAGCCCAATTTTTTGAAGAATTTCAACATAGGTATGAGATTTCTCAATCTCATAATAAAAAGTTAAAAAGGGAAAATGAGTCTTTAAAAGATAAAATTAATATTATTGAAAAAGAGAAAAATGATTTATCTTGTGCTTTTAAGAAAGTAAAAATTGATTTTGAAAATCATAAGTTAGCTTGTAAAGGGAAAACCCCCATTGCATCATGTAATAAAAATGATTTTATGGAAATGCAAAAACGAGTTGATGTTTTAGATTCAACTCTTAAAAAGTGTGCTTTTGATTTAAATAAGTTTGCATCTAGATTTCCTAAGGGAGTAACCCAAGGGAAAAACACTCACCATGCACATGCACGGAAACATGCACACACGCATAAACATGCATACATGTATGGTAGTGATAGAATTTACATTTGCACGCATTGTGGCCGCAAAGGCCATTTAGAAAAGTTTTGTTTTGCTAAAAATAATGTGCATAATAAATATGTTTGGGTTCGTCCCGGTACTAATCTTAAAGGACCCAAAAAGATATGGGTACCAAAAGACCCACCAAATTTAAATGATACAGGTGGATCTTCTTCCTCCAAGACTTAGGGGGAAACGGTGCCCGGGTGGTGGATGCAACAAAGCTCAAAGAACACATCTCATTTGCATCGCTATCATGGAGGCACCTATTTTAGAGATTGCCCATGCTTGGTAACTTCTCCATTTAAAAGTTTTTGTTTGGTTATTTATATATACATGTATAGGATTGCTAGTTTACCTTTATGATACATTGATATATGCTAGTGTAAACTTACATCCCTATCATGACTGTGTATATGCCATGTTTTAATATCTTGTCTTTTATACCATGTCCATTGTATGTCTACATGCCATGCCTAGACTAGCTTATTTATATATACACATTGTATTTTCAAAACTAGAAATAAAATTTTGTAAAAATTTCATATTCAAGCAAATACCTTAGAGATGGCAATTGCGCACCTCAACTCATTCAAGAGGAATCAAGAGGATGAAGTTCAGAACCCGTCACCGGGTATTCGGCTTCAACATCTCTAAAACTTTGTTTTTGTATGAAAATTAAATAAAAAGTCTTGTGTGAATATTTTGGTTGACATGATAACCTAATGAAGATTTAAAAACATTGTTGTATTTTTGTATGTTATATATATCCTATTTAATTGTTAAATAGTTTTATTTAAAATTTCTTTTGGAGCTCTGTCTGTCCACAGTTTTTTGGGCAAAGCCGGTCGACCGGCCCTAACCCCGGTCGACCGCCAGTGCCTGAAAGAGAACAATTTTTGCTCTCTGTTGCCGGTCGACCGGTACGGTTGACCGCTCTAGATTACAGTGCTCTCAGGTTTTTCCGATCGACCGACCCGATCGACCGTTCGTCGTTTTCAGCCCCAAATCTGCTATTTATTTCACTCTCTCTCTCTCTCTCTCTCACTTCTCTCATAACCCAACCGGCGAGACGTTCTTCCTTTTTTTTCTCCAAAAATTCTCCCAACTCAAAATCTCTCAAATTCTTTCAAAACCCAAGTCGGATTCACTCTTTGTGGGATAAATCTTCAGTCTCAGGGCTTCCTCACCATCAGAATTTCAGGGATTCATGATCTAGGGTTAGGGTTTCTTCATTTTCAGGTAAAAATCATCTTTTTACTCTAAATCTTGATATCTAGCTCTTAGTTTTCCTTTCACTTGTCAAAGATTTCTAGGTTTCCTTTGTTTAGATCAAGCCAATACCATCTACCCTAAAAATCAACTAAAAATCACTCTTTTCACCAAAAATGTCAAAGAGATCTAAGTCTGAGAAGGGAAAAAGCATAGTTCCCTCATCTTCCACCACTCCTACACCTAAAAGACCTTTTGTGAACGATCTTGCAGAAAATCGTTTCATACAACTTTCCAAAAAATCTGTAATTTCGGGAAGATGTGTTATTCTAAAGGATTTTGAACACCTAGGCATCCCTCGTATCCTCAAAAGAAACTCTTTGCATCATTTTATGACTATTAGGGAACCTGTCTACACATCCCTAGTTCACTATTTCTATGCCAACTATGCCTTTGAGGGAGGTCGTGTTAGATCACGTGTTTTAGGGAGAGATATAGATATCCCTATATCACGATTTGCTGACTTGCTACATCTCTCCTCTGGAGGAGTGGATGTTTATACTTTTGATCTAAACGACTTTGAGTATCCGGACGGTGAGTCTGCGCTCACCGCCTCCACTTTGATTCGCGGGGATGACAACCCCGGTCTAGTAAGGAATGAGGAGGTCAACAAATTTACCCTCACCTCCCAAGTCCTTGCAAAATTCATTTTCTACAACATTTTACCTAAGTCCGGTGAGTATAGCAATGCTAGGGCTTCAGTTCCTCTCATAATCTATTGCCTTCTGAAAGACATCAAGATTGATTTTCCTCACCTCATTGCTACTCACATGGCCTCTGACCATATCCGCATGTCCGGTAGGCACTTGCCTTATGGAATGCTTATTACTCATTTGCTTCAGAGATTAGGCTTTGATTTGTCCTCTGAGACTCCCTGTCAGCCCGCTATAAATTTAGACAGCGTCCTTTTGAAGAGGATGTAGGCTCAAATGCGTCGTCACGCACAAGAGCACCCTCCTGCACCTCCTGCTGATATCCCAGGGTCATCTTCGGCCCCTGGATCCTCTTCCGTCCCAGGGATTTCATCTGCATCTGTGCCATCTTTATCACCTGAGTTCCAGTCCTTCATATCTTCTGAGATTCGCTCTCAGATCCAGGAGCATCAGTCTTGGATCGCGCAGCGAGACGCAGCCGTTCGGGCGGATTTGGAGCAGCGTGATGCAGCCCTTCGCGCGGAGATGGACTCGCGCTTCCAGGGATTTCGCAATGACATGACTTATTTTGCGAACGCCATGAGATTCGTGGATTCGCAATTTGAGACATTATTTGCGAAATTTGATATGCTTGGTCCAGATCTCACGACCATTTCTCGCCCTCTTCCATCCTCCGGTCCTCCATTTCCTATCAGAGACCCTACTGCGGCTCCACCTCCACAGCCCGGCGTTGCTGGTATCGATCCACAGGAGGTCGGTCATGAGGATGATGATCATGATGGTGATGAGACCATGGCAGAGGGTGACGCTGAGGAGAGTTCGTCTGAGGAAGACGACGCTGAGGAAGGTTCTTCGGACGACGATGCTGCTGGTGGTGCTGAGTGACCTGCCCCTTTTGATGATGTCAAAAAGGGGGAGAGTTATTTATTGAGAGAGACTTGCACTTTTGTTTATATTTGTCACTTATATTTTGTGTAGTACTTGGTATTGTATTGTGGACATATGTTTGTGTTGTGTTTTTATTTTGGTGGACATGTACTTGTTTATGTTGGTTATGCTTTGTGGACATGTGTTTCATTCCTATTTTATGACATGAGTATTTTTATCTAGCATGGATATATATATATATATGTGTTGTGGATTATGTTGTGGATTATCACCCACTATTTTTTTTGAGATTTGTCTATGCTTGAGCATATTTTTGTATATGCATGTGTTGAGGGGGAGCTTCATTTGAAGTCTCTACCCAAAATATTTGTGATAACTATATATGTTTTGTCATCATCAAAAAGGGGGAGATTGTTGGCCCAAAGGCCATTAGCCCTATATCTTGTTGAATATTTTGATGATAACAAACCATATTTAGTTATGTATTTAATAATTTTGTTTAAAAGTATTTCAGGTTAAATAGGTTGATTTGACGGCTCCACTATCAAGACTCACAAGTTTGGACGCCGCTAAAGATGTGCATTCCCAAGCTAAGCACATTAGGAAGCTTCGGGATCAAGACATGAAGAAAAGACCAAGTCAAGATCAAGACAATGAAAAAGTCCAAGATTTGTAATTTTGCTTTTCTTTTAGAATCTTTGTCAAAACCTAGATGTTAGAAGTAGATTTATGGGATTGTCACTTACACACACTTTAGTTGGATATATGGCTTCAAAAACAATTTCAAATTCTATTTCCAACTTAGTTTTATAGCTAACATGTTTTTCGGAAATTTGTTTTAGAAACTCTAAGTTTTTTGGAAAAACCGATTTTTGAGAAAAACAAGTTTTTATCAAGAGAAACTTTATCAAAATGTTTTAACATGTTAGGGTAGTGACATATGGTCATACTCCTATTTTTACAAAGTCGAAAACCCCAAACCACAAGACCAAATTCAAAGACCCAAGTTCTGGCTTTCTGCAGTTCTGATTTTTCAGAACTGACTGGAGCCGGTCGACCGTCCCGGTCGACCGACGTACACGCTGTGCATGTGTGTACGTCGGCCGATCGCTCCGGTCGACCGGAGCACTTACAGTGCTCTCTGTTTGTTCTGGTCGACCGGGGCGGTCGACCGTAGTCCCCCAACGGTCAAAAATATGACCGTTGGCGGTCGACCGGCCCGGTCGACCGCAGCTGTCAGGAATTCTGACAGATTCCAACAGCTATATTTTTCTGACAGATTTTGTTGGGATCTCACCCCAACGAATCTCTCTTGCTGTTTTACCCAGTTTTTCAACCCCTATATATAGAGGGTCACTTCAACATGATAAAAAACAATTCCTAAACATTTTACAAGAGATTTTCATAAGAATTTCAAGTCTTCATTTTAGAAAAGATTTTCAAAGCCAAAATTTCCATACACCCATTTGAAGCCTATTCCTCTACTTCTCTCTAGATTTTGCACTACACAATCCCAAATTTCTACATCTACATATTGGTTATAGGATTGTGCAAGTGAGCTATTTTGTGATCAAGTGTGATCTTTTTCTTCTTGAGTGAAGTTGTAGAGGCATCGGCCTCAAGGCGAGCTAGTGTGCTCCGGGTGGTGTTGTGGCATCACGTGATCGGACAAGTGTGTCCTTGTATTGAAGATCCGGTGGGATCGACAATAGTGGAAATCCTTCAAGTGTGAAGGCGGGGACGTAGAGCGTGGCTCGAACCTCGGAAACATATACTTGTATTTGCGTTTGCTCGAATTTTCTCTAAACTCAACTCCTTTAATTCTTGCACTACTTATTGTGTTTATTGCTAGTCTTTTAATTTGAGCAATTTGTTAGTAGAATTTTTAATTCCGCATTATTGCCACATTTCATATAGCCATCACCTATTCACCCCCCCTCTAGGTGATTTCAAGGGAGTGCTGGAGATTTGAAAGGGCGGATTTGATTTTTGGCTTTGGTTTTGAGAAAAAGAAGAAAAGAAAAAGTCTCATTTATGAGTAATTTTGCAAAAAAAGATCCTACTTGCAAAAAAAAATAGGGGGGGGGGTGGCGCGAATATTTGCAAAAAAAGATCCTACTTTTGGGTGGGAGAGATGGGTGTCATAACTCAAACATGATTCGACTATGATTAGATACAGACAAGCCACCTTTTTGACCAACTTTAGCCAGTATGATAATTCTCATTAAATTTGTTCCGTGCCCCTCCTTCAATTATAACTATCCATCAAACCCCTCTCTAGAGTATTAACTTTTTCCATTAGCTAGACCAGACCATATATATAGGGATCACACAACGAATTGAAGACTTACAGAAAACAATTTGTGGTAGTCGCTTGAGTTTGATTTGCCACTCTAACAACTATGCTTCTGTTGATTGGCATTGCATAAGGAACTCTCATTGGCTGGTTGAAGTGGAGGAAGCAGCAAGATTTTTGAGTGATGCTACGTGCACACCTTGGGCCATAGTAACGAAATATTTTGAGGTGATCTGTTTTAAGAGTGCGCGCAATGGTGCCTTAAGTCGTGGAAAAAGAGACTGTTTATGGTGTGTACTATTAATTGTGTTGTCATGGTGAACACAGAAGAGAGAATGCAGTGGCCTTGCTATTGCCTAGTCAAAATGATTTGAGCATTAGCGCATATTCGTTGTGTGAGAGGTTATAGTGAGTATTCTGTGCGCACTTTTGTTTGCTAGGATTTCCGTCACACATTCTTTATCAAATGTTTGGCAATTGCAGGAAGAAAATAGAGTGGCAACCGTGTCGAGTGCTAACTTTTGGTCATTTGGTTCAGTCATGCCAGTTTATGGCAAGGCAGTGCTCAGTGTGTAGAAGGCAATGTTGGAAAGAGAGAGATTTTTACTGAGGGAGTTGACCCGGTACGTCAAGGGATCGTCGAGGAAGTCGGCGACAAGAGACGATGGAAGAAACAGCAGAAAACAGCAGCAGCAGCAGAGTATCTAGCAGGGTTCGGTCGACCGGTCCGGTCGACCGACGTGCACAGCGTGCACAGGAATTGGGCGGTCGACCGGCCAGTCGACCGCAACCCTCTGTCTGCAGGAACCCCAACTCTCGGGTTCTCTGGGTCGACCGCCCGGTCGACCGGAGTGGCCCTGTCTGCAGGAACCCAACTCTCGGGTTTTCTGGGTCGACCGTTCCGGTCGACCGGAAGAGGAAGCAGGTAGTCGGTCGACCGGCCGGTCGACCGACAGTCGGGTCTGGGCGGAAAACTGCTGCTCCGCAGATTTGGGTATTTAAGGCTGTTTTGGTTTCTAGGGTTTGTAAGCAATCACAAAGGCTGCGGGAAAAGTAAGGCTGCATCTCTCTTGCATTCAAAGAGGTTGCTAGCAAGTTGTAACCCTCATCAAAAAGTAATAATCTCTCCATTGATTGCCCCGAGGACGTAGGCATTCAGGCCGAACCTCGTTAAATCGTGTGTTTTGTGATTGTGTGTTCTTCTCTTGTGATTTCTGTGATTTGGGTGTTTTTGTGGCTGTGGAGATTGTGTGATTCTCTATTGGTTGTTGTCGGTGCGCACAACAAGTGGTATCAGAGCATCCAGGTTACGCTTGAGATTCTGAGGATTCGAAGGGTTCCAGATCTGATCAGGTGGAGATCGTGTGTCGATCTCAGGTCAGAGGTATTGGTGTTCGAGGAGATCGTGTGTCGATCTCAGGAGGACGCAAGGAGGGCTCGTTGAATCTGTGTTTGGAGTAGATCCGGTGAGAAACTCGATCTAGGGTTTCAAGAGGCAGGTAAAAATCTCATTTTTATCTGAGTAGAGATTTATTCCAATTTGGTTATTCTTCCGCATAAATAGAGAATCAAAAGAAGATCTCAATGGCAGAAGAAACTACATCTGTTAAGACAATGAACAATCACCCAATGATTGAAGTTGTTAAGTTTAATGGGACTAACAATTTCGGTATGTGGAGATGTGAGGTTATGGATGCACTGAATGCATCAAACCTCGAGGACACTCTCCTATTGGAGAGGAAGAAGAACACTACCACTGATGAAGATTGGGCGAAGATGAACAGATCGGCATGTGGCTTGATACGTTCATGCTTGTCACAAGACATAAAATACCTTGTGCAACATGAGACGTCAGCGAAGAAACTGTGGCAAACCCTTGAAAAGAAGTACCTGAAGAAGAGTGTAGAGTCCAGGTTGCAGCTTAAGAGTAAGCTGTATCAGTTCAGGATGCAGAAGGGGAGCACAGTCAATGAGCACATCAACCGATATACGAAGCTTCTTACAGATCTGCTTAATTTGGATGTCAAGCTAGAAGAGGAAGATAAGGCGGTTATCTTTCTGAATTCACTACCTGCAGAGGAGTACGAGACATTCACACTGACCTTCATTAATGGAAGGCAGAACTTGGATTATGATGAGGTGTCATCTTCATTGATTAGTTATGAAACAAGGAAGAATGAAAGATATCCCTCTCAGACAAGTTCATCAGCAGAGGCTTTGGAAGTAAGAAGCAGAGGTTCATCGCGGAAGGGCAAGGAGGTGAGAGGAAGATCAAAGTCCAGGTCGGGCTATAGGGATCTGAGGAAGGATCAGTGTATTTTGTGCCGAGAGATAGGGCACTGGAAAGTAGACTATCCAAAGTTCAAGGGGAAGAAGAAGGAGTCGAAGGCTGAAACAAATCTTGCAAAAGTGACGAATACTCAGAGGAGCAGGTCACAGGCGGATGGAGCAGATTCGGACTCGTCAGGTTTCTCGTTTTCAGTCAGTTCTCCCATTATTGGTAACTCATGGAAAGATGAGTGGATTCTGGATACAGGTACAACATACCATGCGTGCCCTAATCGGGGCTGGTTTTCCAACTTTGAGCAGCTGGAGGGGTGTTCGGTCGTTATGGGCGATGATCACCCATGTAGCGTGGAGGTTGTAGGTACAATCCGAATCAGGATGTCTGATGGGATGGAAAGGGAGCTGAAAGGAGTGAGGTATGTACCTCAGTTGAAGAGAAATCTAATCTCCGTGGGAATTTTGGAAGCATCTGGATTGGTGATATCTATTCGAGATGGCGATCTCAGGATGATCAAGGGCTCGATGGTGGTGATGAAGGGCGTCCGCCGAGGCAATCTCTACTACTTGAAGGGTAGTACGATTACAGATCAGGTGGAGACTTCAAGTTCTTCAGATAAAGGTGGCCCGGAGGACTTGCAGGGAAAGGTCGGACACGAAGATGGAAGGTCTTTGCAAGCTCCTGCAAAGAAGGAATCCATGGAAGGTACTGCTACCTGCAATTTGGAAGGTGGACACAGCGTTCTGGACAAGAAGACGGTGAGATTCAGTACCAGTACTCACCACAATGAAGATCTTCTTGATTGTGTTCACATGAGCGTATGGGGACCTGCTAAGACGGCATCGCTTGGAGGTCACAGGTACTTTGTCTCGTTTATTGATGATTCATCTAGGCAGGTTTGGATATATCCAATGAGACAAAGGGGTGAAGCCCTAGATGTGTTGAGGAAGTGGAGAAGAAAAATGGAGAGGCAGGTAGGTAGGAAGATAAAGGAGCTCTACATCGGTAATGTTGGAATGGACATTGACCAATTCCTACAGTTTGGCCAGAACACAGGGATTGCTACTCACTTCTCAACAGGTACAGATGGGTTGGCTAAAAAGATAGTCCGTTCCTTGCTGGAGGAGGTTCGGAAGTTATTGTCTAATTCAGGATTGGACAAGTCGCTTTGGACTGAGGCGACTGAGTATGCTAGCCATCTCAGGAACAGATCGACTGCAATAGAAAGCAAAACTCCATTGGGAACTTGGTCTGGAAAATTTGCTCAAGATCATGGTATGCTGCGGGAATTTGGACGGCTTACTTCAGTGCCAAGAGTGGCAAGGTGAATCCGCGGGCAAAGAAGTTTGTCTACTTGGGCGTCAAGGGAAACAGCTACAGGTTGTGGGACCCCGAAGACAAGAAAATCATGATGAGCAGACATGTCATATTTGGAGAGGCTTCAGTAGTGAAGTCCACTGTCTCTCAGCA
Source organism: Agave tequilana (assembly GCA_038442645.1). Lineage (NCBI taxonomy): Eukaryota > Viridiplantae > Streptophyta > Magnoliopsida > Asparagales > Asparagaceae > Agave > Agave tequilana. Next base: position 224,018 of record JAVJIF010003473.1, on the reverse strand, counting down.
GGTGGAGAGGACAGAGACCAAGGAAGGATTGCAGCGGGTGGAGGTTGATGCTACTCCATCATCTCCAGTTGGTTTGGCATCAAAGGACACTTCAGCGGAGGTGACACCGGGTGGAGTTCATGATACCAAAGGTGATGCTGAACAGGTTGACGGCATTGTTGAGGATGTCGAGTTATTTGCAGCCATTGGAACCAAGGTGAAACCACGCTCGTGGTTAAAGAAGTATGAATCTCAAGCTTGTGAACGCGACAAGCTCAAGTTGAAGGCCGTTGCTCTCCATGATGGTCGGGAAGAGGTTCATATGACTCAGTCTGACAGGTTCACTGCTGCAGATACAGGTACCATTATTTGAGCTTGCTGAAGCTCATTTCAATGAACTACGGTTGGCTTGATCCTTTTGGGCAAAGGTACGTAGGCAGCCGTAAAGGCGCAGCCATTGGTGATGCAACTCTTATGAAGCTAATTGAGTTCTCGAGATGTTATTTTGGATCTTCACGTAGAGGTGAAGAGTTGTGGCCTATTGAAGCTTCACGTAGAGATGGAGAGACTTCACGTAGAGGTGAAGAGACTTCATGTAGAGGTGAAGGGGTGTGGCCAGTTGGATCTCACGTAGTGGTGAGATGGTGTGATCTCGATGAACAGGTTTATCTTCCGGTTAGAAGATAATGAGCTTGCATAAGGAGTGTATGCATCCAGTTGAAGCCGATGATGTTTGGTATGCTCTACGCAGACTTGGTTGGACCGTCAGTGGAAGACAGGTGGACTAGATAGAGCTAGTCAGTGGAGAGTCAGTGTTGGCTCATAAGGAATCTTCGTGAGGTCGTGAAGTTGCGGAGAAGGAGCCACAGTTGATGATCGGCAGGTATGAAAAATTCTCCTAAGGCGAAGTGTAGGGAAAGCATGTGCGATGTTTTCCAGGTATAGATGAGCCAAAGATTCCAAGCCGAGATCGTGTGTCGATTTCGCCGAGATCGTGTGTCGATTTCGTCCGGTGCGCGCAAGCCGAGATCGTGTGTCGATTTCGCCGAGATCGTGTGTCGATTTCGCCAGGTGATAGACTGGGGGTCGTTGGATGTCGGCTCAGATTTTGGAATCTTCGCCGAGGTGGAGAATTGTTAGAAAGAGAGAGATTTTTACTGAGGGAGTTGATCCGGTACGTCAAGGGATCGTCGAGGAAGTCGGCGACAAGAGACGATGGAAGAAACAGCAGAAAACAGCAGCAGCAGCAGAGTATCTAGCAGGGTTCGGTCGACCGGTCAGGTCGACCGACGTGCACAGCGTGCACAGGAATTGGGCGGTCGACCGGCCAGTCGACCGCAACCCTCTGTCTGCAGGAACCCCAACTCTCGGGTTCTCTGGGTGGGTCGACCGGAGTGGCCCTGTCTGCAGGAACCCAACTCTCGGGTTTTCTGGGTCGACCGTTCCGGTCGACCGGAAGAGGAAGCAGGTAGTCGGTCGACCGGCCGGTCGACCGACAGTCGGGTCTGGGCGGAAAACTGCTGCTCCGCAGATTTGGGTATTTAAGGCTGTTTTGGTTTCTAGGGTTTGTAAGCAATCACAAAGGCTGCGGGAAAAGTAAGGCTGCATCTCTCTTGCATTCAAAGAGGTTGCTAGCAAGTTGTAACCCTCCTCAAAAAGTAATAATCTCTCCATTGATTGCCCCGAGGACGTAGGCATTCAGGCCGAACCTCGTTAAATCGTGTGTTTTGTGATTGTGTGTTCTTCTCTTGTGATTTCTGTGATTTGGGTGTTTTTGTGGCTGTGGAGATTGTGTGATTCTCTATTGGTTGTTGTCGGTGCGCACAACAGGCAAATTAAGAGGAAATTCTGGAGTTTGTACCACAAGAGGCACAACTGCAGCAGGGGATGTTTGGCTTGATGGAAATCAAGTAGCCAAAATCAGCCAAGAATGTTGCAGAATCTTGCAACAAAAATGAAGGTGCCATTAATTTCAGCAAATTAATCCCCTTAATTCCTAACCATAACAGCAATAACTAGTATGTCATGACAGCGAATTAACCATTTTTAATTCCTAAGGAACCCAATTAGCAATGTCGCATGCAAACTGAAGAAAGAATATGAGTAATTTTGCATTTTTGTAGGAGCAAATCAAACAACACAGTTTGTGGTGTTAATATTTGGACTCTATCCTAATCAATGCATATTTTGGTACATAGGAACATACATTGAGTTTTTAAGTTTTTGCTTGGAGAATATGATCCCCTGTATTATATATGTCTTAAAGTTCATGCAATAGGAGAACGGACACCGGAGGGCTTCATGATATTTGCTGAAGGTTTAAGAGAAGGAACCTTATATAGACTATGTAAATTGTTAATTACATATTTAATCAAGGGTTGTCCAATTATTGTGGTTTTGGCCTCAAATTCTTTCTTCTCTCCTTCTGTCTGAAGTCTTTTCATCAAGGCTGTCTAGGGACATCATGGGCCGCCAAGCTTTGGCAAAAAGATACATATAGAGGAGAGAATAAGATGTCTGAAAGGAAGATAGTGAAAAAGATGTAGAATATAGGAGAGGAAGTTCTTAATGGTGGTCCTTCGTTCTGTCAAAGACTTTAATGGCGATTACAATGGGCAGTTTGGTTTGTTGGGTGGGTATGAGGCAATGATCTGGCCACTTAAGGGTTTGCAGACGTTGCGACAAATGAGAAACTTTTTTCTTCTAGTTTTAGGTTGCTTTGCTTCTGCTGTAGAATTAGGGAACTTGCATGAGAGTAAAGGAGCGAAGGTATCTGTCGTATGTACACGCTGTGTTAAATCTCCGCTGATATATCGGTATTGTTGGAAAATAAAAGATAATGTAATGCGGAATAAAAGGCCATGGATCAAAGAATCATATACAACTCAAGAATAATGTAATGCAAAATCTTTCATAATAGAAAACCCTAATTATCATACCTGAAGCCATTGATGAATTGAAGGAAGAAGTTGTAGAAGATCTCTTCAATTCTGCAAAACCCTAATTGCAATGGATCCGCTTTTCTCTGCTCCTTGTTTCCTTGCACAAAAACTCTGTTTCTTTTCTGATGGATTCTCACGATCAAAATGAGCGTATGTTTTTGTTTTCTTTTCAGGAGGAGAAAAGTGGGTCGCACATTTGCAAAAAGACCCCTTGAAAATAAACCTTTCCATCATGGTATCTTTTCTATTTTCAAGTGACCAAATAACTATATAAATGTGACAATCATATGGGCACCCTTAATATCAGTTAAATTTAATAGGAATCCAATGCAAAAACCAAGGTTAAGTGGGCCACTTTCATATGAGATTAACATTCTCCCACTTGGGCCATTAACCGATTAGGTTAAAACTTTAGAAAACAAAAGTAAAGAAAAGACTCATTTGAAAAACATTTTGACTCCATTGGATTCCATACAGAAAAAACTTTGACACGTGCACGAATTTTAAAAACAACAACTGATAGCCCAAATCTATAATACTGTAATACTGCAATTAGCTTAGACTATCAATGCGAGTCATAGCGGTTATACAACATCCACGTCATACTCCCTTCTATGTACCACAACATTGATAACCCTTACTAATTGAGTCCATAACCATAATGACCCCTGTAATTGTCTTGTAAAGACATTTCCTGTTTAACATACATCCATACAAAATATGTGTACACACAATTGGATAACAGGAAATAGAGAAACAAACTGTTATTTGTACAACAATGTCAATTACACAAGTACCAAATATACATTTACAGATTACCCAAAAGACCCATCCTTACAACATGTTCCTTAAATGTCTTTGGAGGCAATCCTTTAGTCAATGGATCAGCAACCATTAAGGTGGTACTTATACTTTCAATTGACACCTTCTGTTTCTCAATTCTTTCTCTAACCACCAAGTACTTCAGTTCTATGTGCCTAGAACCATTAGAGTACTTACCATTCTTAGAGAAAAATACGGCTGCTGTATTGTCACAATATATCTTCAGTGGCCTGGCAATAGAGTCAACTACACCAAGTGCTGAGATAAAATTCCTCAACCATAATGCATGATTTGTGGCTTCAAAACAAGCTATGAACTCAGCCTCCATCGTGGAAGAAGCAATGAGAGACTGCTTCACACTCTTCCACGAGATTGCCCCACCTGCTAGCAAGAAAATAAATCCTGAGGTAGACTTCCTGCTATCTGGGCAACCACCAAAATCTGAGTCTGAATAGCCGATCACCTCCAACTGGTCTGATCTACTGTATGTGAGCATATAGTCCTTTGTCCCCTGAAGATACCGCATAACCTTCTTAGCCAACTTCCAGTGCTCCATTCCTGGATTGCTTTGGTATCTTCCCAACATCCCAACTGCATAACTGATATCTGGCCTGGTACAAGTGCTTGCATACATCAAGCTCCCAACAGCTGATGCATACGGAATTTTCTGCATTTGACCCTTTTCTAAGTCATTTCTGGGACACTGGCTACCACTTAATTTGTCACCCTTCTGAATGGGTGCAGGACTGACTGAACACATTTCCATATGGAATCTTTCCAAGACCCGGTTGATATATCCTTTCTGAGACAGTCCTAGCAATCCTCGAGATCTATCCCTGAAGATCTCTATGCCAATAACATAAGCTGCCTCACCCATATCAACCATCTGAAAATTCTTGGTAAGATAGCTTTTAGTTTCATACAGCAAACCAAGATCACTACTGGCTAATAAGATGTCATCTACATACAGAACCAGAAAAATAAACTTGCTCCCACTGATCTTTAGATATATACACTGATCAACAGTGTTTTTTGTAAATCCAAAAGATGTAATGGTATTATTAAACTTTATATACCATTGCCTGGAAGCTTGTTTAAGTCCATATATAGATTTTTTTAATTTACAAGCCAAGTGTTCTTGTTCTTTAATTGCAAACCCTTCAGGTTGCTCCATGTAGATATCCTCATCCAAATCCCCATTTAGAAAAGCAGTTTTCACATCCATTTGATGTAACTCCAAATCATAATGAGCTACAAGTGCCATAATGATTCTAAGAGAATCCTTCTTTGATACTGGAGAGAAGGTCTCTGTATAGTCAATGCCTTCTTTCTGAGTGAAACCTTTGGCCACAAGTCTAGCCTTATATCGTTCGATATTGCCTTTAGAGTCGCGCTTGGTCTTAAAGACCCATTTACACCCGACTTTCTTACAGTTATAAGGCAATTCAACGAGATCCCAGACTTGGTTTTGGTCCATAGATTTTAACTCATCTATCATAGCATCAACCCATTTACTAGAATCATTATATTCTATGGCTTGTGAAAACGAAACTGGATCTTTATTTACCCCAATATCATAATCAGATTCCTGTAGATATACCACATAATCATCTGAAATGGCAGATCTTCTTTCCCTTTGAGATCTTCTCAAAGCTGCCGGTTGTGGTGGTTCTACAACATTTTCAATGGGAATATCCTCATGGAGTGGTGAACCAACATTAATTTGTTGTTCTGGAATCTCAACTTGATGATCAAGCTGAGGTACAACAATTTCTCTTGAAGGAAAGGTAATTGGGATATTTACCCTTACAACTTCAAGATCTACTTTTCTTGGTTCATCACTCCCACTAAATTCACCATTCTCTAGGAATCTGGCATTACCAGTTTCAACTATTCTTTTACTATGGTTAGGGCAATAAAATTTGTATCCCTTAGACTTATCTGGATAACCAATGAAATACCCAGATATTGTTTTTAAGTCCAATTTCTTTTCTTGTGGGTTATATATTCTGGCCTCTGCTGGACAACCCCAGACATGTAAATGTCTTAAACTAGGTTTCCTACCAGTCCACAACTCGAAAGGAGTTGTTGAGACTGCCTTACTAGGAACCCTGTTTAAGATATACATAGCAGTCTTTAAGGCCTCACTCCACAATGAATTGGGTACTTTAGAGAAGCTCATCATGCTCCTAACCATATCCATAAGAGTTCGGTTTCGCCTTTCAGCAACACCGTTCTGCTGAGGCGTACCTGGCATCGTGTATTGAGCACAAATGCCACGCTTTTCTAGGAATTTGGCAAATGGGCCAGGATGTTGTCCTGACTCATCATATCTACCATAATATTCACCACCTCTATCTGATCTTATGATTTTAACCTTTCTATCTAATTGTCTCTCGACTTCTGTAATGAACACCTCAAGGATGTCAACAGCCTGAGACTTTTCATTAATTAGATAAACATAACCATAACGTGATAGATCATCTATAAAGGTAATGAAATATCTCTCTCCAGTAAAACATGGAATGGAAAGAGGTCCACAAATATCTGTATGAATTATTTCAAGGAGGTCTTTACTTCTTGTGGCACTTTTCTTAGTGTGTTTAGTTTGTTTTCCTTTTATACAATCCACACACACATCAAAATCAGTGAAGTCCAGGTCATCCAAAATCCCAGTCTTCACTAATCTTATTATTCTATCCCTGGAGATATGCCCCAGTCTCCTATGCCACAAGATAGAGGATTTTTCATTTATTAAGCCACGTTTAATACCAACATTCGAATGCAGAGATAATAAAGATTGCGCAAACTCATCATTCAATGAAATTTTATATAAACCATCACATAAAATTCCATGCCCAACCGGCATTGAATTATACATTAAAGAGAGTTTTCCACAATTGAATAAAACAGAATATCCAAAAACATCTAATTTGGATACAGACATTAAGTTCCTAGAAATTGAAGGTACATAAAAAGTATCCTCAAGATTCATCTGATGACCCGTCTCCAAAAGTAGTCGATAAGTACCAACATATTCGACCTCCACTTTCAGACGGTTCCCCATAAAGATGAATCTCTCACTTTCCTTCGGTTTCCGGGTTGTAAGGAATCCCTGCATTGAATTAGTTATGTGAGTTGTGGCTCCAGAATCAATCCACCAAGTATTAGAAGGAACTTCAGCAAGATTTGATTCATAACATACAAAAGAAAGATTTGTACCTTTCTTTTCGAACCAAGCTTTCCTCTTGTTGCAGTCCTTCTTCACATGTCCCTTTCTGCCACAGAAGTAGCATTTGACAGTGAAAACTTTTCTATGACCTTGGCTACTTTCCCCATGGTCATTTCCTTTCTTTGATGGAAATCTTTTACCTCTTCCATATTTACTTTTCTTATGGATACCCCCTGAAGTTACTGCCAACACTGAGTGCTGTCCTTCTTGCCTCAGTCTCACCTCCTCTTGAACACACATACTAGTTAGCTCATTCAAGTTCCACTTATCCTTATGAGTATTGTAGTGGATCTTGAATGGCCCAAACTGTGAAGGAAGTGAGTTGAGGATGAATTGAACCAAGAAGGACTCATCAACCTTCATACCCAGTGATCCTAGCTTAGCAGCCTTGTCAGACATGTTTAGAATGTGTTGCTGAACTCCTCTATTACCATCATATTTCATGGTGGTAAGTTCAGCCATTAAGGTACCAGCTAATGACTTATCTGCTGACTTAAATCGGTCCTTTACTGCAGACAAAAGTTCCGATGCACTAGTAGTATGTGGGAGGGAAGTCTTGATGTTATTAGCTATGGTCATCTTTATGAACATTAGACTGAGCCTATTAGAATTTTCCCAAGCTTTGGCATGGCTGACCTGTTCTGCTGTACTCTCAGCAGTTACTTCATCAGGTTTGTCAACTATTAAGGCCATGTCTAGGTCTAGGACACCCAGTGTAAACTGTACATGTTCATACCATTCTGAGAAATTTGTACCATCCAAGGCCGGAATGCTAGTGGCATGAGTGTGAAGAGAAGTGGGGACGTTCACTGAAACATAATAGGACATAGCTCACATTAGGCCACGAATCAATACAATAACTTTAAATTTAATTAAGATGAACTATTGATATCACTTAGATTTCTCCTTTGGGCGAAACCTAAGCATATCTAGTGTTCACTCTTTAGGTGAGAACTTTTATCACCTACGTAGGTCTAATATAATTTATGCCAACTTAGATAGTAAGTCATGTTACCTTTGGGTATTCACTTCTACACCACTAGGTTGCATAAATTACACTATCCTACCCCGGTTCATAATTATTCGAAAGAGACTTTCCTTTGGGCCAGTCCCAATCTCCTAACTAGAACCGCCACCGAGAATATTATTGTCTTTACTGTCTACCTCATTAAGATGTCTTTTATGTAGTTGTATATTCATAAGGTTTACTAACCTAGGTCACTTTGGCAACTACTAAATCAATAAGCCTTATGAATACAAACTAACCAATAATATTCTCTAATTCTATTATTTGTGTAATGCCATAATACTACAATACATTACTTGACCAAACATCAATCAATATTAACACAATAGCTTAAATGTGTTAACAATCATTAAGGATTGAATTAAGCAACAATTAGTCGACTACATAGTATTATTAGTCGACTTGGGTCAAGTCAAGTCGACTACAGGTTTAGGTCTAGTCGACTAGGGCAAACAAGGATTAGTCGACTATACCTACATGACTAGTCGACTACAGATTTTATCAGTCGACTACAGATATTATTAGTCAACTCCTGTTAGAATCCAAACTCTCGGTTAAAATATTAGTCGACTTGGCCAAATGGTTAGTCGACTATACACTTTACTAGTCGACTAATCCAAAACCCAAGTCGACTCCTGTTAGAAACAGAGAGTCGGGTAACTTTCTGGATGGACTATTAGTCGACTAATAAATCCCTATAGTCGACTAATACCCCACGTTACAGTTACCGAATTGCAGTTCCAGATTATCGCCCGAATCCCAAAAATTATGAAAAATCGGGGAAAATTAGGGAAAATTAGGGTTTCTAAAATCCTAAATTTGATCCATATTAATTGCATAATTAGAGGAATGTATACATGATTTTAGGGTTTCCAAGAATCCTCTTCAATTCTACAATTAAAGATCAAAATCTGGATTTCATGAATTGTTAATCAAAACCCTAACTTTTCATAATTCCTAAATCCAAGATGTATCGATTCTTTAACCATGGCTCTGATACCAAATGTTGGAAAATAAAAGATAATGTAATGCGGAATAAAAGGCCATGGATCAAAGAATCATATACAACTCAAGAATAATGTAATGCAAAATCTTTCATAATAGAAAACCCTAATTATCATACCTGAAGCCATTGATGAATTGAAGGAAGAAGTTGTAGAAGATCTCTTCAATTCTGCAAAACCCTAATTGCAATGGATCCGCTTTTCTCTGCTCCTTGTTTCCTTGCACAAAAACTCTGTTTCTTTTCTGATGGATTCTCACGATCAAAATGAGCGTATGTTTTTGTTTTCTTTTCAGGAGGAGAAAAGTGGGTCGCACATTTGCAAAAAGACCCCTTGAAAATAAACCTTTCCATCATGGTATCTTTTCTATTTTCAAGTGACCAAATAACTATATAAATGTGACAATCATATGGGCACCCTTAATATCAGTTAAATTTAATAGGAATCCAATGCAAAAACCAAGGTTAAGTGGGCCACTTTCATATGAGATTAATAGGTATATCAGTCGAGATTACAGTATTTTATTTAAAATAATATGATAAGTGTAAAATTTTATCGGTTACCATTTTACACTAATATAAGCTGATATATCGGCATGTGACTCATTTGAGAAGACTCCATAAATGCATTTGAGAAGCTTCTAGAAAAAGTAAGCATCACCTGTGAGTCTATTACTCTAAATTTGCTTTAAGTAGTTTCGTATGATTTATGTAGGTAATCACATGTATATTTTTCATTCGGTATGACGTCTGACATTTAGTACCATATCGCGATATATCACCCGGTATCCGATATATAATTGTGTCGACCAATATATCGCCGATCTCTGATATTTAAAACATTGTATGTACATAACTTCAGAACTGATCAACAAGTTAAGGAAGCAAGCTTGTTGTACCATAGTAGATAGTAGCAGACAAGGAAACCATTAAGGAGATCAAGGACTTTGATATATGTCCGAGGCGTAAATCTTCAATGATCATTATTTTGAGAAATCATTCACTCACTTTTGAATGTGAATCTTTGCATGCTTCTCTCCCGATTTCCTCCTGAAAAAACTTTGGCCATTCTTACTGCTTAGGTCTCAATGTGTGATTGAAGTAGAAGAGCTTCTAAATCTGTGGCCCAAAATCTTTATTGCAAATGAAATATATGCAGGCAGTTATTCTAATATGTATCTTTTCATCTGGTTACTTGTATTAAACACATCTGCTTTCTGCTTTGCTGGTACAAGTGTGCTCTTGTTGAGAATTTTCAAGAAAGTAGTGAGCCCTATTTCAGTTGTCAGATGTGGGTCATACCATCGGCATTTGCTTGTTTGGTTTTAACTTGTGGTTGTGTGATTTGTACCCTTGATCACTTTGATGAATTTTAAGAACTTTATTTTATTTTATTTTATTTTGCCTTTCTACGTCTTCTAGAATCCAGCAGCGAGGATTTAGAGTGTGTTCATTGCCATAATCTTTTTTTCAGTTGAGAGGCTTTTGGATCTTGAAATTTGAAACGGAAGTTGTAATGTCACTATTTCTGCATAGCATGAAATAATTTTCCTTGCTTGGTTGTTGATACATACACTAGGTTTGGATGAATGCTAAGACTGGCTTTTGTTAAAGATGAAAATCTCAATATTGAAAAGACTCTATAGCTAACAGGCTTGGGCCAGGGCCTAGCAATTTCATAATCAGCAATTGATGAGCAGCCCAGGTATGAAGATTTAGGCCCAACTTAGCCCGATAATAGGAAACGAGAGGTGTGAATATTAAACGTGCAAGCTTAAGCCTGTATGAGGTCATATTAAATAACTTGCATTTGATCACGCTTGAATTGTGAGCATTGTTTTGTATTCACAAGTCAAGTGGGACCCTCGGGGGAGAAGGAGTGATGCACATGAAACTATGAAATGAAATGAGGTCAAGTTTTTTAATTTAATCATGTCTTTATGTCTTTCTAGGCAATGGCAAAAGGGGTTTGGTTCGTGTGTGTGAGTCACACACACATACAATAAGAGAACCAATCACGCATTGACATGTGTATTGGTCCTCTTATAATATGTTATATGTGTGAGCCTCACACACATATTATAATAGATTATAAGAGTTCCAATTCACATGTCAACGCGGGATTGATTCTCTTATTGTATGTGTGTGGCTCATACACATGAACCGAATCTGTGGCAAAGTGACAGCCATTCTTATGATAGTGATTGAAAGAAGAGAAGAGGAAGAGATACCCATTGTCATAACAAGGAAGTGGCTAAAAAAAACCCTATCATATTAAATCCTAAGAAGTTATTGTAGATTTTCATCTTGAGCTCTTAATTCTTTAAAGCTTGCTTGCTTCATAGAATCATAATTCTTTGTGATTTATTTCTCATTGATGATTAGGGGATGGGTCATTTCTATAGATTCATGAAGAGGATGTACATAATTGATTTGTGAGGTTTTTTACATACCAATCTTCAAAATCATTCATATTTTCATGGTAAGGGCTAAATTAATCTTGACGTTTTCAAATTGAAATTGCATTTCATTTTAAGTTGGACTAAAGCTTTTCTGTTAGAATATACTAAAACTTTTTCTAATTATTTAATGGGTTAATTCAATTAGAAAAAGATATTCAATGTTTTATGCTAGAAATGATTTAAATGTGCATTATGTCTATTTAAGTCTACTTAATAGAATAAGAGTTAGATGAAATAATTTAAAGGTCTGATTCAATTGATATCTTGATAATAGTGAGAACTTAGATCTAGCATTTAGGAGTTCATTAAGTAAATAAATATGAAAAAAGAGAGTGTTTAAAGCATTGAACAATCTGGAAATAGAATGTGCTTCTAACAAGAAGGTTTTAGTATTTGGTTTCCATGGGTAAGCGCATGACTGTAGAGAAACATGATCAAATTCAAATTTATGTTACTTTTGGAAGTAGGGTTGTCGTAATTCCTCAAACATGTGGGAGCCTTCGACAATTTCCAAAATGTGTCATCATATTGTGTCTCTTGCCTGACTTAATTTGTGCAAAATTCTTCATTTATTTTCTAACATATCCAAATCGATAAATGGAGAAAATAACGAGAAATAGTTTTTTTGCTCAAACTTTTAGGACTAACACTAAAATATGGAAGATTTTGGGGGTGAATAAGAAAAAAGAAAATCTAGGTTGCATCTTTTCACGTTTATGAGCCTCGTATTCTTAGCTAACTAGAAACCAGAACAAACCAAGTAGCTAGGTTCATTCAACTCTGCCTTCAACTGTCTATTTTCTTGCTCTGTTTCCATTCTTAGCTAACTTAGACCCATGCTTCATGATCCCATGAGAACTAATTGTGAGGACCAAAGTTTTATACTGTTGGAGTTGGCTCAATTTCCAACTCATTTATTGTTGCGCAATTCTGCGTGTGACTTTTCGGATATGGTGCGGTCTTCTTCGAGCATGGTGCAGTCATGCTTTGGGCTTGATATTCTACACGGAAGTTGTAGAGGTACATGCATATCTTTGAATGGTCAAGGAGACGAAGCGTCATCAAAGGCCTATAAATAGGTAAGCTCATTGTTGTAGAGCTGATCACTTGATCAAGCATCTTCTTCACTTGTTCTCTTGAAAGCATAGAGAGTGTGAGGGAAAGTCTCTTGTGTTGAAGAGAATTATTGAGTTGTGAGAGTTGTGTGGAAGTCGGCGTAGTCGGGTGTGCCAAGTGCCTTGTATCCCTTTTGTTGATTCCACCATAGTGAAGCCTCCTCCGAGCCTCAAGCTCAACCCGTGGTTTTTCCCTTTTGGGTTTTCCACGTAAATCTCGGTGTTCATCTGTGTTGCCTCTCTCTCTTTCTATTTTGTTGTTTTTCTATTGCTATCTAGAACAAGATTCTGTTGTGACGTTGACCTTCACGCCAACAAAGTGGTATCAGAGCAAGGTTGGAGTGTTCAAGATGGCGGAAAGAAGACAACAATCGCCGGTGTGAAGGTTGAGTTGAAACCATTCGATGGACGGAACAACTTCACCTTATGGCAACGGAAGATGAAGAACATCTTGATACAACAGGATCTTCACATGTGCATTTTAGGCGTCGAGTCCAAGCCGGAGACAATGACTACGGAAGCCTGGAACAAGGCCGACATGAAAGCTATGAGCTCTATTGAGCTACACTTATCCGATGAAGTCACCTACAATGTGATGGAAGCGACAACTGCCAAATGCACATGGGAGAAGTTAGAGAAACTTTATATGGGTAAGACTCTATCTAACAAACTTTTCTTAAAAGATCAGTTGTATAATCTTCGTATGGAAGAAGGAGATGATCTTATGGAACATCTAAATTTATTTAATCGTTACATTAATGATTTATTGCGAGTTGAGGTCAAGTACGAGGAGGAGGACAAAGCTTTGCTTTTACTACGGTCCTTGCCATCATCCTTCAAGCATTTTCGAATCACACTCATGTTCGGCAAGGAGACTCTTCGGTTCGAGAAGGTTGTCCAAGACATTATCTCATGTCAAGATGAACAAAAGCACAAGTAATGACTTGAAGAATGAAGGTCTACTCGTCAAAGGATCAAATGAACGGGGACGATCCAAGGAGAAAGACAAGGGGACGGACAACCGCTGGAGATCAAAGTCCAGGAACCGCAAGGATGTGGAGTGCTACTACTGCCACAAGAAGGGACACATCAAGAAACATTGCCGAAAGTTCAAGGCGGATCAGAAGGAAGGGAAGAAGTGTGAGAATCCTTCTACGGCCGCTCTCACCACAGAAAACAAAGGTGAACTTTTCTCGGTTTCTTCGGGTAAACCAATTTCAGACTTATGGATTCTTGATTCTGGTTGTACCTTCCATATGTGTGCAAACAAGCATTGGTTTGATACATACGAGAAGAAGAATGGAGGTGAAGTTCTCATGGGGAACAATGTCGCGTGCAAGATCATCGGCATAGGCACTATGAAAATAAAGATGTATGATGGCATCATACGTACTTTTGAAAATGTGCGACATGTTCCTGCTCTCAAGAAGAATCTGATCTCTCTCGGGACTCTTGATGCACTCGGTCTCACCTAATCAAGATTTGCAATGGCTCATTGGTGGTCATGCGAGGTGAGAAACTTCCCAACAATTTGTACAAGCTTAAGGGAGATACTATTTCGGGTGGAGCTGCTATATCCACGCCGAAAAGTTTAGATGAAGATTCAGCTCAATTATGGCATTTACGTCTTGGCCATATGAGTGAGCGAGCCATGGAGGAACTTCACAAAAGGAAACTGCTAAAGAATATGGAGTCTTGCAAGCTGGACTTCTGCTAGTACTGTGTACTTGGAAAGCAATGCAAGGTATCATTCAAGCCTACAAACAAGGAGAATCGCGCTAAGGAGGTTCTCAACTACATTCACTCCGACGTATGGGGGCCGGCACCGACAAAATCCCATGGTGGTGCTCGCTATTTTGTCACGTTTATGGATGATCATTCACGGAAGATCTGGGTCTACTTCATGCGGGAGAAATCTGAAGTTTTTTCGAAGTTCAAAGAATGGAAGGTCGAAGTAGAGAATCAAACTGGGCGCAAGATCAAGTACTTGCGCAGTGACAATGGAGGTGAATATCGAGATGGCAGATTCTTGGAGTTCTGCAAGAAAGAAGGTATTATTCGTCACTTCATAGTGAAGAAGACTCCACAGCAAAATGGCGCAGTAGAAAGAATGAACCGAACTCTCATGGAGCGAGAGAGATGCATGAGACTTCATGCAGGATTGCCTGAATCTTTTTGGGCAGAGTCTGTTAACCATGCTGTTTTCTTGGTTAACAGGTCACCATCAAAATTGCTGGATTCCAAATGTGCAGAGGAAGTTTGGTCCGGTAAGGACATCATTATTCTACTCTAAAAGTTTTCGGATGCAAGGCGTATGTTCATATCCCCAGTGATGAACGAAACAAGTTGAAGCCAAAGTTACTCGAATGCATTTTCCTCGGTTTCGAGAAGGGAGTGAAGGCCTACAGACTCTGGGATCCGAAGAACAAGAAGAAGGTATTGAGTAGAGATGTTGTGTTTGATGAAAGGCTTGGAGCAGAAGCTACTGGAAAAGACGAGGTTTGTAAAGAAAATCATTATACTGAAATTCCTTTTTCAACAGAAGATTCCTTTGCAAAGAATCAAGCTGAGGTGGAGCCGCCAGAGGAGCAACAACAAGCTGAAGAGGTTCATGAAGAACCTATGAGCATAGCACAGACAAGACCAAGAAGAGTCATCAAGCCCCCTCAACGGTTAGGTTGGGAGGATGAGGCCTTCTATGCACTTTTAACTAGCGAAGAAGATCCATCAACTTTCAAAGAAGCTTTAGAAAGTAAAGAGCGGCAAGAATGGATGGCTGCTATGTCGGAAGAGATGACATCTCTTCACAAGAACTCTGTTTGGGAGTTAGTTCCTAAACCCAAAGATCAAAAGATCATCGGTTCCAAGTGGATTTATCGAAAGAAAGAAAGCTTAAGTGAGACGGAGGCACCTTCTTACAAAGCAAGGTTAGTTGCAAAGGGGTTCTCACAAATAGAGGGAATCGATTATGATGAAATATTCTCTCCAGTGGTCAAGCATACATCTATTAGGGTGTTGCTATCTCTTGTAGCACAGCATGACATGGAGCTAGAACAGCTTGATGTGAAGACGGCATTTCTTCACGGAGATTTGGAGGAAACTATCTATTTGACACAACCAGAAGGATATGTTGAAGCAGGAAAGGAAAATCATGTATGCAGATTGAAGAAGTCTTTATATGGACTCAAACAATCTCCGAGGCAGTGGTACAAACGCTTCGACTCGTTCATGCTCCAGAATGGCTACAAGAGAGGTAAGTATGATTGTTGCGTCTACTTACACACATTTGATGATGGCACATAATCATCTTAATGCTTTATGTGGATGACATGTTGATTGCATGTCGAGATACGTCAAAGATAAATAAACTCAAAGAAATATTGAGTTCAGAATTTGACATGAAGGATCTTGGTGCAGCCAAGATCCTTGGAATGGAGATTAAGAGAGACCGGGATAACATGAGGTTATACCTTTCTCAGAGCAAATATATCAGAAAGGTGCTTGAGAAGTTTCATATGGTAAATGCTAAACCCGTATCCACTCCATTGGCTGCACATTTCAATTTAAGTGCAAAGCAAAGTCCGTCTACTGATGATGAAGTTCAAGAGATGAAGAAAATTCCGTATGCAAGTGATGTTGGGTGCTTAATGTATGCGATGGTGTGCACAAGACCAGATCTCGCTCAAGCTATGAGCGTGGTGTCAAAGTATATGTCAAATCCAGGAAGAGAGCATTGGCAAGCTGTCAAGTGGATTATCAGGTATTTAAAGGGCACCAGAAACAAAAGCATTATGTTTGAAAGACAACATGACGACGCGTGCATCACTGGTTTTGTTGACTCCGATTATGCTGGAGATTTGGACAAGCAAAGGTCTACTACAGGCTATGTTTTCACTTGTGGTGGAGGACCAGTATCTTGGAGATCTATGCTCCAAACAGTTAGTGCTTTGTCTACTACCGAAGCGGAGTACATGGCTTTGACAGAAGCTGCCAAGGAAGCTATATGGCTCAAGGGTTTGGCAAGTGATTTGGGGTTACAGCAAGCTTTTGTAACAATTCAATGTGATAGTCAGAGTGCCATTTGTCTTGCAAAGAACCAGGTCTTTCATTCAAGGTCAAAACACATTGAAGTCCGTTATCATCGGATTCGAGATTGGCTCAACAATGGAGAAGTCGAGGTGAAAAAGGTTCACACAGACGAGAATGCTTCTGACTTCTTAACAAAACCAGTTACGGCTGAGAAGTTTAAGCATTGCTTAAGCTTACTAAATATGAAGAGCTGTTAGTTGGCATGTGCACCTAGCCACCAGAGGTGCGGGAAGGTGAGTTGGTACTCATCAAGGTGATGAAATTACTCATGAATGAGCAACAGTTGTTCCAGAGTGTTGTGTCATCTCTGAAGATTTGGACATCTCGCCAAGGTGGAGATTGTTGGAGTTGGCTCAATTTCCAACTCATTTATTGTTGCGCAATTCTGCGTGTGACTTTTCGGATATGGTGCGGTCTTCTTCGAGCATGGTGCAGTCATGCTTTGGGCTTGATATTCTACACGGAAGTTGTAGAGGTATATGCATATCTTTGAATGGTCAAGGAGACGAAGCATCATCAAAGGCCTATAAATAGGCAAGCTCATTGTTGTAGAGCTGATCACTTGATCAAGCATCTTCTTCACTTGTTCTCTTGAAAGCATAAGAGTGTGAGGGAAAGTCTCTTGTGTTGAAGAGAATTATTGAGTTGTGAGAGTTGTGTGGAAGTCGGCGTAGTCGGGTGTGCCAAGTGCCTTGTTTCCCTTTTGTTAATTCCTCCATAATGAAGCCTCCTCCGAGCCTCAAGCTCAACCCGTGGTTTTTCCCTTTTGGGTTTTCCACGTAAATCTCGGTGTTCATCTGTGTTGCCTCTCTCTCTCTTTCTATTTTGTTGTTTTTCTATTGCTATCTAGAACAAGATTCTGTTGTGACGTTGATCTTCACGCCAACATATACAACATGTCAGATGTTCTTTTATTTTACTTGAAATATGAGGATTGGCATTGTATGTAGCAATCAAGTTCAAAACCAAACTACTTTAGATCCCTACTGTTTTTATTCATTGAGAGAGAGTGTGTATGGGGATATTTATTGCCATTTATAAGCAGTGCATGGTTGCATGTGAGTTGCACTTGCCCTACTACGGTATTGAATTGTATAGGGCAATGACCAATTCCTTTTGGTGAACTGGTGCCACCCCGAAAACTGATGAAGGCACCCTCAGATTAGAGCATCCCAAAAACCGCCCAAAAAATTCAAAAAAAACCCCAAAATGTCTTCTCCTCCTCCTCTCCCTCCCTTCCTCACCAACGACCCCCTCCCCTTCCCCGGCGAACCTCCTCCACCCTGGCGAACCCCTCTCCCCCTGCCCTCGCCAGCGAACCCCGTCCTCCTTACCCGACGAAGCCCTCTCTCCACCCCCTCCTCGGTGAACCCCTTTCCCCCTTTCTCGATGACCCCCCTCCACCCCTTCCCTTCCACTGAGACCACCTTCTCCGGTCACCCAAGCCTCTCCCCTCCCTCCCCCTCTTGTTCGGCCGATTTTTGGCTAAACAGAGCTGCTCTGTTCGCCCAGAAACCGGCCGAACAATGGAGGAAGGGGAGGGGAAGAGGGAGGGGGCCTGGCCGACCGAGTAAGAGGGAGGAGGTGGTCTCCGAGGATGAAAAAGGGGTGTTCGCCGGGGGGTGTTTTCACAGGGGTGGAGGGGATTCGTCGGGGTAGGAGTGGGTTCGCAGGGGTTGAGGGGGGTTTGCTGGGGTGGGGGGAGGGGGTCGCTGGGGGAAAGGGGGGTTCGCCGGGGGTAGGGGAAGGGTCGCTGGGAGAGAGAGTGAGGGCCGTCGTTCGCCGGAGAAGGCAGGTGGAGGAAGAAGAAGGGAAGAGTATTTTAAACTTTTTATCAAGGATGGGCATGTCCAAAATTATAATGGCACACTTGTAATTTTTTGTGGGGGCCTTCATCACTTTTTGGGATGGCAATATCTGTTCCCTTCCTTTTGGTAAAGGTGTTTGAAGATAAAGGACCACCTACCCTTCTCTCTCTCCCCCCCCTCTCTCTCTCTACCAAATCTTATTAGTAGAGTTTGGTTGTTAGGGTGGTACCCTTTTAATGGATAGATAATCAATGGCCATGAGAGTGTTTTCTTTAGATCGGTAAGTGCCAATGGGGGCCGAAGTTCTTTCTTTGACTTCATATTTTCAAAAAAATTATATTTTTTGTTTGTTGTTTCAAAACTTATCTAAAAAAAATCTCATCAAACAATTATTTGTAATTTTGGCTTGATTTACCTTGGGGTTTTATAGCCGTTTTATTTATTTGTTTGTTCGTTCGTTTTTCATATAAAAATGGGAGAATGGTCGTTCCTTCTTCTTGAGTACAGGAGTTGAAAAAATAAGTTTGCCCCATTGTGATAAGTAATATATTGTATCACAAATAACATGCTTATCCACCAACTCTTCAATGAATAATCAAAATAGTGTTAAAAATCAAACAAGTCTAATCTACTTAAATCTAATCCAGACACTTTAAACAGTGTCATCAATGTGGAACTGAAAATTAAAAGAGAAAAACTGGTGCACCAAATTACTCTTTTGTGGAACCATGGAACTAAATGATTCATGAGCCTTTTGATAATATTGTTGTTTTATTGTATAAAATTAGGTGCATTATTTTTTATGAACTAATAGGGTTCTTTAAATTGGGAGCTACTTCTATGCTCGTGTAAATTAAATCTAAATTGACATTGTTCTTAATAAACTTATAAGCTTAAAAACATGTAAAATAATTGAAAACCTTGAAAATTATTGCTTTTAAATTATGTTCTAAAATATGCTCGATCATACTTAAAGATTTTTTATCTCAAATTGGTTTATAATTATTATTCTACATAGAGAGTCCATAAAGTATAAGCCTCAAGCCACTATGTTTACCTCCATCTCTTCTATAATTTTAAATCTCTCTCTTCGATCTGCATGAATGCGGTTATTTAAACACAAAAAAGTGATAAGTAGCCTCAAAAAATAAGTTAAGATTTTCTTGGATAGTTTTACCTTCAAATAAAAAGTCTAAAATACAATATTAATTTTTCAAATATTACAACTTTAGCATAATAATTAGTTAGTATACACATATAATTAGTAAGTACATGCAATCCTATGATATTCATTCTTCTTCAATATCAAAACTCTCTATTACTCAACTCATAAACCTTAAAATTTTACACTCATCCCCCTAAAAAAAAAATTACCCACCTTGATTTTCAAACATCTATGGACAAGCAAATTGCATTCACCCTCCTATTTGTCGTATTCACTTGCTCTAGACTGTCCAACTAATAGGCGTCGGCATCTCTCGGGACCATCCTGTGAATAGGTTTTAGCATCTCTGTGATCAAGACAAAACTTGCACACAATTGTACATTTGCATGTTCATTGGCCAAATCAGTCCGCGTTCCCATAGGACAAAGAACAAAAACAATCACAAAAGTGAATTCCCTTGAATTATCATTACACAAGCAAGGATCAATACACTCAACAGTGACACATTATTCATCTCAACAATGAATTTATCTCTGTTGTGCCCGCGCGCTGCATCGGCGGCGAGGAACACAACAACTACCCTTGAAGAATCCGCCCACCTGGCGGAGACTCGATGCAGCGGAGAAACAACCAACACGATAGGAACAGCAACCAATAGAGAAAAGCAATCAACACACAAATTTAACGAGGTTCGGCAACGTGCCTACATCCTCGTTAAATTTGTGTGTTGATTGCTTTTCTCTATTGGTTGATGTTCCTGTCGTGTTGGTTGTTTCTCCGACTGCATCGACTCTCCGTCAGGTGGGCGGATTCCTCAAGGGTAGTTGTTGTGTTCCCCGCCGCCGGCGTAGCGCGCGGGCACAACAAGTGGTATCAGAGCATCCCAGGTTCAACGTGGGATCCTGTTGATTCAAGAGCATCAGTTGCTGTTTGGCAAAGATCGTGTGTCGATCTCGGATCAGCGTTGGGACTATTTGTGGGATCGTGTGTCGATCTCAAAATAGCGTGTAGATTGCTCAAGGAATCAATTTGGTGGAGTAGATTGCTTCGAAAACTCTTCGAGGATTTCACGTGGAGGTAAAGATCTGATCTTTATCTAGTTTGTTTTATCTAACTCCGTTTGTTTTCGCATTGGTTTGAGGAATCAGTTGAGAAGATGACTGGAGAAAGTACATCGATGAGATCGATGAATCCACATCCAAGGATTGATGTGGTGAAGTTCAACGGCACGAATAGCTTTGGTGTGTAGAGGTGTGAGGTTATGGATGCGCTGATGACATCAAATCTCGAAGACACTCTACGGTTAGAGAAGAAGCGCACGGAAGAAGATTGAGACAAGATGAACCGTTCGACGTGTGGCTTGATCAGGTCTTGTCTGACACAAGACATCAAGAATCTGGTGTTGCATGAGACATCTGCTAGGCAGCTGTGGGAGATCCTGGAGAAGAAGTATCTGATGAAGAGCATAGAATCGTGATTGCAACTCTATGGGTTTAAGATGCAAAGAGGATGCTTCGTCAATAAACACTTGAACTGCCATACGAAGCTTCTTACAGATGAGGCATTGGAGGTAAGAGGCAGAAGTTCCAATGGGAAGAGAAGAGATGATCGGGGGAGATCGAAGTCCAGATCAGGCTTCAGAAATCTGAAGAAGAATCAGTGTACCTTGTGCAAGGAACTAGGACACTAGAAAACTGAATGCCCGAAGGCCAAAGGTAAGAAGGTGGAGTCTAAGACTAAGGCAAATCTTACAAAGGTGGTCAGTACTCAAGGCAGTACCTCACAGGCAGATAGATCAGACTCAAACTCATCGGTATTCACTCTCTCTGTTACTATCCCTACTGTTTGTAGCTTAGATAATGCTGAGTGGATCTTGGATACCGGAGCCGCCTATCACGTGTGCCCGAACAGGGCCTGGTTTTTTAGTTTTGAGAAGCTGGATGGATGTTACACGGTCATGGGTGATGACCATCCGTGTAATATAAAAGGAATGGGTACAGTCCGTATCAAGATGGATAATGGGATAGTACGAGAATTGAAGGAGGTGAGGTATGTACCTCAACTCAAAAGGAATCTTATCTCTGTTGGCGCTTTGGAAGCATTGGGTCTGGTGATATCTGTTCGAGATGGTGTTCTCAAGATGATCAAAGGCTCGATGATGGTGATGAAGGGCGTCCGCAGGGACAATCTCTACTACTTGAAGGGTAGTATGGTTACAGGTCAGGTGGAGACTTTTAATTCTTCAGATGATAGTTGTAAGAAGGTCTGGCAGGTGAAGGTCGGAGAAGGAGGAGAAAATTCTTTGCGAGCTCCTGCAAAGGAAGGATCAATGGAAGGTGATGCTACCTGCAACTTGGAAGGAGAACACAACGTTCTGGACAAGAAGAAGGTGAAATTCAGCACCAGTACTTACCGCTCAGAAGGTCTTCTTGATTGTATTCACGTAAGTATTTGGGGACCTGCTAAGACTGTATCGCTTGGAGGTCACAGGTACTTTGTCTCTTTTGTTGATAGTTTATCTAGGCATTGTTGGATATATCCCATGAGACAAAGGAGTGAAGCCCTAGATATGTTGGTGAAGTGGAGAGGAAGAATGGAGAAGCAGATAGGTAGGAAGATCAAGGAGCTACAGATTGGTAATGTTGAAAGAGACATGTACCAATTCCTACGATTTGGCCAGAACACTGGTATTGCTACTCACTTCATAACAGGTATACATGGGGTGGCTAAGGAAGTAAACCGTTCCTTACTGGAGAAGGTTCGGTGGTTGTTGTCTAATGCAAGATTAGACAAATCGTTTTGGGCTGAGGCGATTAGGTATGCTAGCCATCTCATAAAAGGATCGACTGCCATAGGAGGTAAAGCTCTATTAGAAATTTGGTCTAGGAAAGCTGCTCAAGATCATGGTTTGCTGCGGGAATTTGGAAGTCCGACCTACTTCAGTGCCAAGAATGACAAGGTGAATCCGTGAGTAAAGAGGTTTGTGTTTTTGAGTGTCAAAAGGAATGGCTACAGGTTGTGAGACCCCAAAAATAAGAAGATCGTGTTGAGTAGGCATGTCACATTTGAAGAGACTTCAGTGTTGAAGTCTACCGTCTCTCAGCAGGTAGAGAGGATAGAGACCAAGGAAGTATCGCAGCTGATTGAGGCTAAACCTGCACAAAAAATACGAGATTATAGAACTTAAGAAAGAATATGTGCAAGTGCTCAATTCTTCCTCTATAGCAAGTGGCTATGCGGGTCGTGATCCACAAGGAGGATTTGCGATGGAAGCGTTTACAGTTTTATTGAAATCGTTATAAAAACCAAACGAGAGTTCTTCTCTATTCTTAAAGTTAAGAAAAAGAAAAAGAAAGTTAATGGTTAAAGTTAAGAAGAAAGCGAGAGATGAAGAAGGTAGAAAATCAGAAAACGATGAAAAGCGACTATGTATAATGAAGTGGAAAGAAGAATGAACATGATTTGGAAGAAGTGGTTGGTGATCTAAACTAAGAAAGAAAAGAAAGAAAGTAAAGAAAAGTGAAGCGATACTTACCTAAGTTGATTCATGACTTACTTGGAAACCTTTTTGCAAGTTCTACCTTTTTGCTTCGGAGGCGTTCAACGCATAGATCATAAACTCGAGCTCGGTCCACATGCACATTATATCGTCAAGCATAAGAAGAACGAAGTGATGCGGAGCTTGGAAGAGGAGAACGTCTTCATGAACTATCGCTGGCTCTCACGTAGCTTAGTTAGACTTGCTTTGGAATTCACTTGTAACTCAACAACAACAACCAAGGTAAAGTAGAAGAGGAAGACGAAACAAAAGGAAATACAAACATAAAAAGAACTTTTACCTTTATTAATTGCAGAGACAATGAAAGAAAGGAGTAGGGTACATCGTCGGTGTCACTCTCAACATCAGCCCCTCTCTCTTACTTACATGAATCTTCTTCTACCCTAAGTTACATACAAATTACATAACAAGAAAAGAAAAACCTAAACTACAAAGAATTAAAACTAGGCTAAATCCTAATCTGCCTTCACGTCCATTTTCAGTGCACATAATGGCCTTTTATAGGCAGAAAACCCAACCACCAAGATCCCGGGGAGGTCGGGGGAGTTCACGCTCCCCCTAACTCCCAAGATTGCCGCGGAAACGCAGCCCAAGCCGCGTTTCCGCGGCCAGGGTGTGGCCAGATGGCCACACCCTGTTGGTGGGTCTCTCCGGGGTTTTCTTCTGGTTTTATCCTTTGTTGGTTTTGTCGTTTGAGCTCCGGATTCTGACGAAATGGCCTTAGATTCTTGGCTTTAACCGATCGATTCTGAGAGGATTCTTCTCAACCGGTTTCAACCTCTTGATTTTGCCCTGATTTTATGTGTACGAATTAACTCTGATTTAATTCAGAATTCTGGTGGGCTTTTGGGCTCATTTCTCTTCATCTCCTTAAGGATTGGGCCTGCAAATAAATTAAACAAATAATTAGGACAATGCAGGCTTTTATTCTAAAATAAGTATGGAAATGTGACATTAAATATGCAACATTAGCAACCAATCACACCCCCATACCTATCTTTTGCTCGTCCTCGAGCAAAACAACTAAATTATACTAAGGATTATTAGACCACTTTCGCAGGTCGCGCGATTGCACTGAGCATGTGCAACAAGCCGTTAAACCTCTAGGTTCCCCCTAGAGGACGAGTTTTGTCTCGTGAGGGTTTTCAGCGGATTGCACCCACAAAATCCATAAAGAAAGGAAAATAAAGAGTCAGTATTTTCGAAAAGCATTTTGAAAGAGAAAAATATTTGAAATATGATTGTAAGATCTAAGCAATCTATAAGTTATAGGAAAACGAATTTTTCATTCCTAAACTTAGTCTCTATTCAAAAATTTGTTATCAATCAAAGTAAGGAGTCAAATTATACTTCTCATCTAGTCTATTACTTTACCCTAAGTCATATGCACTTGTGACTGTGAAAATTTTGACTAAGGGTTCATTAACTCTAACTCTTATGCCTTATTTATTTTTATATATATACTTTTTTTTTGTGGTATTATTCCTTAGTTTTATTAGGCTTTCTAATCTTCCCATGTAACGAGCCTTTAATCGATGACTCCCAAACCAAACGGTCTTAGGGCACCAGGTGAGAAAACACCCCAAGGACTTAAGGACTCGAGCAAATCAGGCCACAAAACTAAGGATTTTATTATATGAACCTCTTTTAGGCGTGAATACTTATGCTTTATTAGGCACAAATACCCAGCTTAATCAGAGGATTTTTCTTTTCAAACTTATCTAATCATCTTTCGCATAAATACTAAGGCTTGCTTAGGCCAAAGCACCTAGCTAGTCGATAATTAGACTTGTTTTTTTTTTTCTTTTCAAACTCATCTAATTATCTTTTGCATAAATACTAAGGCTTTCTTAGGCCAAAGCACCTAGCTAATCAATAATTAGATTTGTTTATATATATATTTTTTATAAGACATAAGAATCTTTGTTTTTGAACCCTAAGTGTGTAAGTGTATGAAGTGTGCATATTTCATCAAGGTAAAGATCAAGACTAAATTACTTTGACAAATTATCTTCCTAACTCTATAAATCAAACAAATAATCTTATTTTGACCAAGTATAAGAAATCCTAATTTGGATTTTCCTATTCCTTAAAATTAACTTAATTTCTTACAAAAATAAGTCAAAATATTGTTTCTATTTTTCAAAAAGTTTTTAAAAGTAAAAAAATGTTAAATTTTTTTTATTTTAAAGAAAAAAAAGAAAAGTTATGTTAGACCCTCCCCCACACCTATCTCATGCATTGTCCTCAATGTATGAATTAATGCATAGATGCATGAAAAAGACGACAGGGAAGGAAAGTGTTACCTTAAGGTGGTGGTTCCGGTGGTGGTCTGATTGGTCCACGAAATGCGGCCCAATCAACTTTTCTTGGGTCTCGGAGGAACCCACCAGCACTATCTTTAATATAACCCATTAAAAAGATATATCCATGAAGGATTTTTATTAAATATTTGACCCCATCTAATTTTCATATTCCATAACTAATTTCGGAGTCAAATTTGTCAACCACCTCATCCCAGAATGGAGTCTGAAATGATAGAACAGTTGACTTGGACTCAGGAAGGACAGGAACCAATACCGACTCAGGAAGGTGACTTAAATCAAGTAAAGGTTCAAGAGTCGAAATTGGTTCAGGAATTAGGTCCAAGTCAAGAAGTTGAAACTCCAGTCCACATGTATTTTCCAACAATGGAATGTGACCTAATATGGGTGATTCCAGTTCAGGAATGATAGGTGGAGGAATCAAAACTGACTCTAGAATATTATTCAAGTTTGGTAATAAAACAGGAGTCAATATTGATTCAGAAAGTTGAACTGGATCACATATGTGAGAATCTAGGTCACATATCTCATTGAGTTCAATATCAAAAAATGGAGAACTTGCCAATTTATCCATGGGATTTTCAAAATTGTAAAGTTGGTCAAGTTCAACATGATCCTCAAAGATGGGTGATTCAATTTCTTTATGAATTGGTACAGGATCCAATGTTGACTCCGAGAAAAGATTGAAGTCAGGTGAAGATACCGGAGTCATAATCGAATCAGGAAATAGAATTGAATCACTAAGTTGGGGTTCAGGATCATAATCTTTTTCAAGTTCTATTTCAGGAAAAGGAAAACTAGCCAAACTATCAATATCATTTGGAGTTTGGGTAAGTTCACATGGTTGTTCTGAAATGGAATCTTGATTTCCAAAACTACATGACTCTTCGGCTCTAACAGAATAGTTAGTGACATCAGGACGGTGGGAACGTAGAGATTCGACCATCATATCTATGTCACGATTACGAGTGTTTTGAGCCTGAGTCATGGCTTCAAGCATCTTTTCATAGTTGATAGGTTCATTGTTTTGATGAAAAGACGAAGAATTGTCTTGGAAGTGGTAGTGAAATTGTGAGTCCATCAGATTTTGGGATTTGTGTTTGGACTCACGCATACTCATTTCCATAATTGATGGTTTCCTATTTTGGACGGGTGGAACTGAGTATGAATCTTGAACATAATGTGGACTGGGTGGAGAAGGAGGGCAAGGTGGTTGGAAGTTATGCTCGGGGAGGTGAATCCCCACTGACTCAGTGAAGAGTTGAAATCATTATGGAAATTATAGTTATTAGATGGGGGGTATGGGTCATATTGATTCGGATAAGACCAATCCGGCACACTAGGTTGGTCAAAGTTATGATATGCCGGGTTGGTAATATCCGAAAATGAAGTCGGTGTGTAATATGGATTATTATTGGTTGAAAAAATTATTATTATAATCCATATCACACAATAGAATACAAACAAAGAAAAACAAACAAATAAACAAACAACAAAGAAAAAATTCTAGCCTAAGTTAGGGTAGACTTAGGACCTAGACGACTCCTAACTGGTTAGACTGTCCACGGGAGGTCTAATGTAGACTTTAACCACAAGCTAATCAGCCAGGTCAGGGCAAGGTTGGTGGGAGGTTTTCCGTCAAAAGACGTTCCTTAATTAAATAACCACCAACCTTCGGGCTTTCGGCCCTCAATCCCTTTCCTAGACACTGATTTTGCAGGAGTTAGATTCCAACATTTTTTCTCCTTAGGATAATCTCCTAATTGAGTCCGAGATGTCCCTAGGTTCAACGTCTACTCAATTTTAGTTAGGCTTGGGTTAGTGAGTGCTTGGATTCTGATTTTTGGGCTAAGGAAGGGTGATTAAATCCCCACCTTATCTTATTATTGGGTGGTGCCCTTAAGATCAGTTTTTGTGCAAGTGTACAAGATGAATAAGATGCACTCAAAGCGATATAAATCAACCAAGAGATAGTCCTATTCTAGATGCAATGCAAACATACCTTGCTCCAGCACTCTTCAACAGTATAAATAAATGAATTGAAAAAATGCGTGCCTAAAATGCAAACGTCTAATCAATTTTTAACTTTTGCAGCAAATATTTTACTGTTGATTATTAGCAAGTTTTTGTGATGGCATATAAGAAATAAATAATTGCAGCAAACTAAGCAGCTCTGCAAAAAGCTGTTAGTAGTCAGCTCTTCCTTGCCGCGGATCCGCGGCTTTTGCCGTGGAAACGCGGCAATTCAGAGGGCAATGGGTCTCTGCTTTCTAGAGCAGAGGCCCAATACCACTTGTATGTCACTGCAATATTAATTTCCTGCTTTTCTTGCCCTGTAACCTGCAACAGAGAAGAAAATTCGTTTAGTTCTAAAAAAAATTTTGCAATAAAAATTCAGATTTCAATAAAAACCGTTTTACCCTCCCCGGCAACGGCGCCAAAATTTGATTGAGGTTAAACCTGCACAAAAAATACGAGATTATAGAACTTAAGAAAGAATATGTGCAAGTGCTCAATTCTTTCGCTATAGCAAGTGGCTATGCGGGTCGTGATCCACAAGGAGGGTTTGCGATGGAAGCGTTTACAGTTTTATTGAAATCGTTATAAAAACCAAACGAGAGTTCTTCTCTATTCTTAAAGTTAAGAAAAAGAAAAAGAAAGTTAATGGTTAAAGTTAAGAAGAAAGCGAGAGATGAAAAAGGTGGAAAATCAGAAAACAATGAAAAGCGACTATGTACAATGAAGTGGAAAGAAGAATGAACATGATTTGGAAGAAGTGGTTGGTGATCTAAACTAAGAAAGAAAAGAAAGAAAGTAAAGAAAAGTGAAGCGATACTTACCTAGGTTGATTCATGACTTACTTGGAAACCTTTTTGCAAGTTCTACCTTTTTGCTTCGGAGGCATTCAACGCATAGATCATAAACTCGAGCTCGGTCCCCGTGCACATTATATCGTCAAGCATAAGAAGAACGAAGTGATGCGGAGCTTGGAAGAGGAGAACGTCTTCATGAACTATCGCTGGCTCTCACGTAGCTTAGTTAGACTTGCTTTGGAATTCACTTGTAACTCAACAACAACAACCAAGGTAAAGTAGAAGAGGAAGACAAAACAAAAGGAAATACAAACATAAAAAGAACTTTTACCTTTATTAATTGCAGAGACAATGAAAGAAAGGAGTAGGGTACATCGTCAGTGTCACTCTCAACATCAGCCCCTCTCTCTTACTTACATGAATCTTCTTCTACCCTAAGTTACATACAAATTACATAACAAGAAAAGAAAAACCTAAACTACAAAGAATTAAAACTAGGCTAAATCCTAATCTGCCTTCACGTCCATTTTCAGTGCACATAATGGCCTTTTATAGGCAGAAAACCCAACCACCAAGATCCCGGGAGGTCGGGGGAGTTCACGCTCCCCCTAACTCCCCAAGATTGCCGCGGAAACGCGGCCCAAGCCGCGTTTCCGCGGCCAGGGTGTGGCCAGATGGCCACACCCTGTTGGTAGGTCTCTCCGGGGTTTCTTCTGGCTTTATCCTTTGTTGGTTTTGTCGTTTGAGCTACGGATTCTGACGAAACGGCCTTGGATTCTTGGCTTTAACCGATCGATTCTGAGAGGATTCTTCTCAACCGGTTTCAACCTCTTGATTTTGCCCTGATTTTATGTATACGAATTAACTCTGATTTAATTCAGAATTCTGGTGGGCTTTTGGGCTCATTTCTCTTCATCTCCTTAAGGATTGGGCCTGCAAATAAATTAAACAAATAATTAGGACAATGCAGGCTTTTATTCTAAAATAAGTATGGAAATGTGACATTAAATATGCAACATTAGCAACCAATCAGCAGCTGGTGGAGGTTGATGCTACTCCACCATCTCCAGTTGGTTCGGCATCAGAGAAGACTTTACCGGATGTGACACCGGGTGGAGATCATGTAGTCAGGGTTGATGCTGAACAGGTTGAAGACATTGTTAAGGATGTCGAGTTGTTTGCAGTCATTGGAACCAAGATAAAACCACGCTCGTGGGTAAAGAAGCATGAATCTCAAGCTTGTGATTGCGACAAACTCAAGTTGAAGGCTGTTGTTCTCCATGATGGTCATGAGGAGGTTCATATGACTCAGCCAGAGGTTCGCTTCTGCAGATTCAGGTACAAGTGCTTGAGCTTGATGGAGCTCATTTGAATGAACTACGGTTGGCTTGATCCCTTGGGCAAGGTACGTAGGCAGCCGTAAAGGCGCAGCCGTAAAGGCGCAGCCATTTGGTGATGCAACCCGTATGAAGCTGTTTGGGTTCTCGAGAAGCTGATTGGAACTTCACGTAGAGGTGAATAGTTGTGGCCGATTGGAGCTTCACGTAGAGGTGAGAGACTTCACATAGAGGTAAAGTGTTGTGGCCGGTTGGACTTCACGTAGAGGTGAACGGTTGGACTTCACGTAGAGGTGAAGGGTTGGACTTCACATAGAGGTGAAGAGTTGGACTTCACGTAGAGGTGAGGTGTTGTGATCTCGATGAACAGATTGATCTTCTGGTGAGAAGATGTTGAGTTTGCATAAGGAAGGGTGTGCATCTAGTTGTTGAAGCCGATAATGGTGTTCGGTGTGCTCTACTCAGACTTGGTTGGACTGTCAGCTGAAGACATGTAGACTGGGTAGAGCCAGTCAGGTTGGCTCATGATGAGTTATTCGTGAGGTCGTGAAGTTGCGGAGTAGGAGCCACGTTCGGTGATTGGCATGTATGGAAGTTCTCCTAAGGTGAAGTGTAGGGAAGGCATGTGTGGTGTATTCCAGTGGATACCTGAGCTACAGATTCCAAGCCGAGATCATGTGTCGATTTCGCCTAGATCGTGTGTCGATTTCGCCAGGTGATAGACTGGAGTTCATTGGAGATTGGCTCAGATTTGAAAAATCTTCACCGAGGTGGAGAATTATGGGAGAGAAGAGATAGAGGAGATGGAAGAAGGTAGCACAGAGATCGGACGACAAAGGAAGCGAGAAACGGCGCATTGAGCAGACCAGAAGTGCTCCCGGTCGACCGGTGGAGGAGGCCGGTCGACGGCCCGGTCGACCGGCGTGCACGAGCGTGCACAGGAAAGAGCGGTCGACCGGCTCGGTCGACCGACTGACAAGGGCTCGCTCTCGGTTGGGCGCGGTCGACCAGGCCGTTCGACCGTGGCATGGGTCGGTCGACCAGCCGGTCGACTGACAGGTGCGTTTGACTTTCCTTTTAGGATTCGAATTGCTTTTCTGGATGGGATTGAATCCAACCTGGGTTTTCATAAATCCAGGGACTCTGTGGCTATAAATAGAGAATAAAGGCCTCATGTATTGTATCCCGAAAATCCCTAGAATCCCCAGTATATCTCCATTGGAAATTCCTTGAAGAAGGAATAAGTTGTATTGATTGTTGAATCAATAAGATCTCTCTCTCCCTTGCCCCGAGGACGTAGGCACGTTGCCGAACCTCGTTATATTTGTGTTGATTGCTTTTCTCTATTGGTTGCTGTTCCTGTCGTGTTGGTTGCTTCTCCGGCTGCATCGAGTCTCCGCCAGTTGGGCGGATTCC
Source organism: Agave tequilana (assembly GCA_038442645.1). Classification (NCBI taxonomy): domain Eukaryota; kingdom Viridiplantae; phylum Streptophyta; class Magnoliopsida; order Asparagales; family Asparagaceae; genus Agave; species Agave tequilana. Next base: position 192,925 of record JAVJIF010003473.1, on the reverse strand, counting down.
TCAAAGGTAGATGTTGTGTTCCCCGCCGCCGGCGCAGCGAGCAGGCACAACAATCTCAACCAAATCAAGATTGATGCTCATGACACATTTTTCAGCTCCTCGACCCCCCCCCCCCCCCCAAAAAAAAAAAAAAAAAAAAAAAAACCTAGAAGTTCTATTTAATGCCTAAATAACATAGTGTTTAGAAAATAATGCAGGATGAGATGAATTATGGATCCAGGGCGCTTTCACGTATAACTACTCATGTCATGTCAGAGCTTATTTCTATGAGAAGGGTTGTGCAGGAGGCGAGAGATCGACGGGAGAGAGAAAATGAGAGGAGAAGGAGGGGGAGAAACTGGGGTTTGAGATGGGAAAAGAGAGGAGTGAATTAATTTCAAATGGGAGAGTATACACTTAAATTGGATGTGTAGAGTATAAAAATATTTAGAGTAATTTGAGGGATGTCTATTTACTAATTTATTGAGTCTACTACTAATAGATCTACTTATCACTTCTTTTGATTTAAATAACGCACTCAATCTGCGCCGGTCACAGTCTCCTACTTTCTAAAAAATACTTTTCTTGCATGAACCTTAATTCCCATCTGCAAATTTTAATTAATTAATTAGCACGCAATGTCTTTTCCTATAGTAAGAGTACTAACATGTCCCGTAAACAACCAAACCCTCCTTTTGTTTTGTTTCTCATCTTAATTCTATTCATTAACACTAATATTAACAATATGTCTCCTCAAATTAAAATATAATACAAGTTTAATCCTCGTTGAGTCGTTGTAGCACGACACAAGGGGAAATAATAGTCTCATCATCACCACCCCATAATTAGCTCCGCAATACGTGCAGATTAAGTGATTATCATTGATCCAAATACTTTGCATCAATTAATTAATCAACACAAATTCCAGGTCTCTCTCATTGATCCCCAGGGCCCTAATTTTGGCTACTTGTGAGGCAATCTACTTGTGTCTTCTCGCCAATCACATATAATAGAGGTAGGAACGCTGTTACGGTGGCTATGGAAGAAAAATTCGCATCCACACTAAATCGAATATGAGAGAAATAAATATGATTACATATCGTTAAATAGATGCCATTGTCTAATTATTCATTTTAATTAAAATTAAAACAAATTACTTTTGATTATACTTATCTTAACACAAAAAAAGAGTTGCTGAACATAAATTACCTAACTGAACAAGTGACAAATAAAAATACACATACGACTTGTATATGATATAGGTACATAAAAAGCTAATTATGTATTTCTTTTTCCATAAACTAATTATATATAATGAGTTTAAAAGGCTTGGTATTAAATATATTTATATCTAGTTTACAATCACGAATACAAATACAGCTTAATAAGGAAAAAAAACTCATATTTCTATCCACAATTAGCATAGATACTTCAAATTATATTGGACGGATCTGCACCCATTTGCACACCTAGCATGCCAATATACTGACATCAACTGTCCCACGACGGACTTCCTTTTAACATTCGGGCAAAGGCTTCTCGTTGTCAAGTATGCCGTGTAATTTTTTCAAAAACTATTAATTTAAGGGGGAAAAAAAAACGCCCATGTGAATGATCCGTTCAAACTCAAACAAAACAAGATCCTTAATAATATAATAACACCAAGAGGCTCGCTTGCATATAATTAATTACCTAGCTAAAAAATTAATATTTTTTATTAATTAATCTAATATAGAATGTCACGATGTTAAATTATTTCTTTAGAAAAGACCTCGATAACAAAATTACAAGCTAAAATCCCGCAGCTACACGATCCGCGAGTGCCGCCACAACTGACGATGTCAGCCGTCAAACGCCCCCTCCGTCTGTTACTCCTGACGGGCCGGAGAAGGTAACGGCGTGTGGGCCCCACCGTGAATCTAACCCAACCGCCATTTCGGGGGTCCGTGGGCCCCACCCATGTGGACCACGACACCGTCGCTCCCTCCCTCGCGACGCATTCAAAAGCACTCATAAATCCGCCCTCGTGGTTGGCAATTATTTACTAGTTTGCCACTGGCAGGGTAAACTCGCACTTCATTGGAGTGGGAGAGCGGATATTGCTGCCCACAAAACTGATAAATACGCCCACTAAATTAAGACACCCATCAAAGTGATTAAGAAACCCATAAACTTTTTAAAAATAACCAACATGCTCTCTCCTCGCCTACTTTTTCCCACCTCCTCCTTCTCCCTCTCCCCCGATATTTGTTTGACCAAAGTGACTGAACAGAGATGGGGGAGTTGGCAAGGAGGTCGAGGGGAGGGCGAGGGAGGAGGGCGGGCGAGCCTGGCTCATCGTAGAAGCTGACGGAGAAGGAAAAGGAAAGAAAGAGGAAAAAGAAAGACATCTTGAATTTTTCACATAGTGTAAAATTGTCTAAAAATATAATTGCATTTTCGTAGTTTTGACCGGTGTCCTCGTCAGTTTTGGGAGCACGGGAAATGTTAAGGGCGTGAGTGGGGCCCGCGACCCGTAATCAGGGGATCGAGTATCAGGATTTTTTTCAAGGTCGTTGTTAAAGTTTTTTTTTTGTTGTTATTAATAACTAATAATACAGGCTTTTGTTCCCGCGAACTGCATTACTGCACCTGTGGCCAGTTGCCAGGTGTCCTTTCCTGGACCATCTGATCAAAGATAGGGACACATTTTACCGCTACTTGGATTCAAGAGACTCAACTTGCCAAATATTTTCTTCTTGACAAAAAAGAAAAAAAAAAAAATTTAAAGATCTGATTTCTTCTCTGATTTCCAAGTGTAAAATGTCTTTACAATATGACTAAATGTCCTATTTGGAAGGGGTACTTGCAGTTGTGCCAATGGATATTGATTTAAAGAACAAAAATAAGAAGAGATAAAATTAAGATAGGGTATTTTTATAGTCATTTTTATGACAAAATTAAGATGAATAAACCAGCATGTTAGCTCATTGTTTAGTTCTCCTCGAACACTAGCGATGGGTGTGTAATAATTTGATGAGTCACCTCTATCATGTTTCTCAGAAAAATTAAGATAAATAATAAATAATCATTATAAACTCTTTTATCTTAGAAGATAATAAGAGTAATTTTTCTACAAATAAGGTACAGTAGCGAAAAAGATATTTATACCTACTTATTTACATGTTAATTTTATTTTTCTTTCTTGTGTATAAAATTAGAAAAGAAAGTATTATTATTTTTCCATGTTCACTAAAATAAGTCTTGTAAGGCCTGGTTGTGTGCGAGGGAAACGAAACAGTAGTGCAACATCTGGATTAAAACAATATAATACAGCTCGTAATTATATTTTTAATTTGATATGTTTTACGTATTTTACATTTTTTTTCGAGTTTGCTGTTGAATTTGATGGAAAGTTTGGGTTTTTTATGCTGTCTCAGGGATTTGGGGAGTTGGTTTCTCACTTGTGAGGGGGGATGAAGAGTGGGAGCTGTTTGAAGCGGGGGAAGAGCGATAAGGGGTTGGAGTCTGCAGAGAAAGTGGTGGTTGCTGTCAAGGCTTCTAAAGAGATTTCAAAGACTGCTCTTTTTTGGGCCCTGACCCATGTTGTTGTGCGGCCTGCGGATTGTATTACTCTGTTGGTTGTGATTCCATTACAGAGCTCAGGTACAATCTCTCTCTCTCTCTCTCTCTCTCTCTCTCTCTCTCTCTCTGTGTGTGTGTGTGTGTGTGTGTGTGTGTGTGAGGTCTTCGTTGTGTTTCTTGATGGCACGAAAGATAAGAGAAGCTTGGTGGTTTATGAATATATCTGCAATGGGTCATTGGATTCCCATCTTTATGGTAATCTTTTTACAAGTTGATTGTAGAACAATGTATTTTCTATCCATGCTAATTAGATGCAATATGATATGAATAATTTTGATTTTATCAAATTCTTTAATAACCAAGATATTCAAATTTAACTTTATAGACCTGCTCTCTCCTCAAATGAAACGGTGCTTTTCAGTTGAGTCATTTACAATAATTTGTCATGCATTTTTATTTTTGTTTTGTTATTTTCTATACGATTCTATATTTTAGTCAGTTAACAAAGTTGTAACAGAGGACATGGAATCCTCATCTCTGCTGCATATACAAACAAAAAATATTCTTTCACTAGGGCTTTTTAATATTGATAACTATAGTTTGGGACAATGCATTTCTTATAATCTTACAATTATACTACTGCTAATACTTGGCATCTTTTTTCTTTAAGTTTTAAAAACTTGAAAAAAATACTGGACATCCTATATATATGGTATGTCCAGCATATGTAGTCTATGTACTGCCTTAAACAATAATATTTCATTCATTCATCATAGAACTTGCATCATCTCAGAAGAGAGAAAAATAGATCCCTCTTCTTTCGGAATAATTCACTAAATTTTGCAGAAAATTTTATGTTAATTTAGTTTTGGATGTTTGTAGGTCGTAACAGAGAACCATTAGAATGGTCGGCCAGACAAAAAATTGCAGTCGGAGCTGCTCCAGGGCTAAGGTACCTTCATGAAGAGTGCAGAGTGGGTTGCATAGTACATCGTGATATGAGGCCTAACAACATTCTCATCACCCATGACTTTGAGCCCCTGGTATGACCGTCTTATCTTTCTTTTATAAGAACTTAGGAGATTATATACCAAATTTCCAACCAGTTGATCTTTAAATGTTCTATGATGAGTTTAATTGGGAAATGTTTAAATAAATTGAAATCATATAGAAACCAGTTAGATGATATAGACTGACAGGGTAATCCTGAAAACTTTCAGAGGCAATTCCTTTGTGGATTAAATCAACATAAAGTAAAAACATCAGTTTTTTGTGATTTACTTTAGTAGACTAGACACTTGTCAACTGTTATTTGTTTCTTAATGTGTTGATTGTTGATACTTTGTTCAACATAGTACTTTTTCCATTTAGAAATTACTCCTTCTCAGGCTATTCATGTAATCTATTTCATTTTTTCCAATAGTACAAATAATGTGGTTCGTGTAATATTTGGTAGACTTTTCTGCATTCAGTGTTTGGGCCATAAGATTGTTCTGTAATCTATATGCTCCCATGGAATTATGTAAATGCTGTTAGTGACATTTAATAGTCTCGAGTCATGGAAGCATGAAAAAAGGAGTCAGGGGGCAGTCATCTTCGGCATGACTTGTACATAAACACATATATGTTTTGCCACCGGCATGTACTTCGCTTGCTTGTTCCTGTATGACTGTACTCATGTGTAGCTCCTCTCAAAACCCCTCATAACATTATGCCCAAGAAGTCTGTGTTCGTTATCCCTTTGTTTCTTACTGTAATAAAGAATTTTCACAATCCAACTTCATTCCACTTATGTTTATTAAATTATCAATTTGGGTGTGAGGTGTGTGGGAGAGAGGAGATAGAGGAGATGGAAGAAGGTAGCACAGAGATCGGACGACAAAGGAGCGAGAGACGGCGCATAGAGCAGGCTAGAAGTGCTCCCGGTCGACCGGTGGAGGAGGCCGGTCGACCGGCGTGCACAGGCGTGCACAGGAAGGAGCGGTCGACCGGCCCCGGTCGACCGACTGAAGTGGCTCTGCTCTCGGGTAGGCGCGGTCGACCGGGCCGGTCGACCGTGGCATGGGTCGGTTGACCGGCCGGTCGACCGACAGGCGCGGCTGGACTTTCCTTTTAGGATTCGAATTTCTTTTCTAAATGGGATTGAATCCAACCTGGGTTTCCATAAATTCAGGGACTCTGTGGCTATAAATAGAGGCTAGAGGCCTCATGTATTGTATTAACAACTAAGAATCCCTTGCCTCCCTCAAATTTCTCTCTTGTATTAGTTGTTGAATCAATAAAGATCTCTCTCTCCCTTGCCCCGAGGACGTAGGCACGTTAGCCGAACCTAGTTAAATTTGTGCATTGATTGCTTTTCTTTGTTGGTTGCTGTCCCTGTTGCGTTGGTTGTTTCTCTGGCTGCATCGAGTCTTTGCTAGAAGGGCGGATTCCTCAAGGGTGATTGTTGTGTTTTTCTTCTGACCCCGCTGAGTACAACAAGTGGTATCAGAGCATCCTAGGTTCGACGTGGGATCATCTGTTGATTCAAGGGTATCTGTTGCTGATTGGCGGAGATCGTGTGTCGATCTCGGATCAGAGTTGGGACTGTTTGTGTGATCATGTGTCGATCTCAGAACAGCGTGTGAAGATTGCTCGAGGAATCAAGTTGGTGGAGTATATTGCTTCGGAAACTCTTTGAGGGTTTCGCGTGGAGGTAAAGATCCTGTCTTTATCTAGTTTATTTTATCTAACTCCGTTTGTTTCCACATTGCTTTGAGGAATCAGTTGAGAAGATGGCTGGAGAAAATACATCGGTGAAATCCATGTATCCACATCCAAGGATTGATGTGGTGAAGTTCAACGGGACGAATAACTTTGGTATGTGGAGGTGTGAGGTTATGAATGCGCTGACGGCATCAAACCTCTGAGACACTCTACGGTTGGAGAAGAAGCGTGCATCAACGACGGAAGAAGATTGGGACAAGATGAACCGTTCAGCGTGTGGCTTGATTAGGTCTTGTCTGACATAAGACATCAAGTATCAGGTGTTGCATGAGACATCTGCGAGGCAGCTGTGGGAGATCCTGGAAAGGAAGTATCTGACGAAGAGTATAGAATCGCGATTGCAGTTGAAGAGTAAACTCTATGGGTTTCAGATGCAAAGAGGATGCTCAGTCAACGAACACTTGAACCGCTACGCGAAGCTTCTTACAGATCTAATTAATGTGGATGTAGAGACTAGTGAAGAGGATAAGACAGTAATTCTTTTGAACTCTCTTCCTAGGGAAGAGTATGAGGCATTTATTCTTACTTTTCTCATTGGTAGACAATTCCTTAATTACGATAAGGTGTCTGCTGCACTTGTGAGTTATGAAGCAAGGAGACAGGACTGACTGTCTTCTTCGGGAAGCACACCAGTAGAGGCATTGGAGGTAAGAGGCAGAAGTTCCAATAGGAAGGGAAGAGACGATCGGGGGAGATCAAAGTTCAGATCAGGCTTCAGAAATCTAAAGAAGAATTAGTGTGCCTTCTGCAAGGAACTAGGACACTAGAAAGATGAATGCCCAAAGGCCAAAGGTAAGAAGGTGGAGTCTAAGACTGAGGCAAATCTTGCAAAGGTGGTCAGTACTCAAGGCAGTACCTCACAGGCAGATGGATCAGACTCAGACTCATCGGTATTCTCTCTCTCTTTTACTATCCCTACTGTTTGTAACTTAGATAATGCTGAGTGAATCTTGGATAGTGGAGCCACCTATCATGTGTGCCCGAACAGGGCCTGGTTTTCTAGCTTTGAGAAGCTGGATGAATGTTACACGGTCATAGGGGATGACCATCCGTGTAATATAGAAGGGATGGGTACAGTCTGTATCAAGATGGATGATAGGATAGTACGAGAATTGAAGGAGGTGAGGTATGTACCTCAACTCAAAAGGAATCTTATCTCTGTTGGTGCTTTGGAAGTATTGGGTCTGGTGATATTTGTTCGAGATGGTGTTCTTAAGATGATCAAAGGCTCGATGGTGATGATGAAGGGCGTCCGCCGGGACAATCTCTACTACTTGAAGGGTAGTACGGTTACTGGTCAGGTAGAGACTTCTAATTCTTCAGATGATGGTTGCAAGAAGATCTGGCAGGTAAAGGTCGGACATGGAGGTGAAAGGTCTTTGCGAGCTTCTGCAAAGAAGGGATCGTTGGAAGGTGCTGCTACCTGCAACTTGGAAGGTGAACACAGCGTTCTGGAGAAGAAGAAGGTGAAATTCAGCACCAGTACTCACTGCTCAGAAGGTCTTCTTGATTGTGTTCACGTAAGCGTTTGGGGACCTACTAAGACTGCATCACTTGGAGGTCACAGGTATTTTGTCTTTTTTATTGATAGTTTATCTAGGCATTGTTGGATTTATCCCATGAGACAAAGGAGTGAAGCCCTAGATATGTTGGTGAAGTGGAGAGGAAGAATGGAGAAGCAGAGAGGTAGGAAGATCAATGAGCTACAGTTTGGTAATGTTAAAAGAGACATGTACCAATTCCTATGATTTGGTCAGAACAATAGTATTTTTACTCACTTCACAAAAGATATAAATGGGTTGGCTAAGGAAATAAACCGTTCCTTACTGGAGAAGGTTCGGTAGTTGTTGTCTAATGCAGGATTAGACAAATCGTTTTGGGCTGAGGCGATTGTGTATGCTAGCCATCTCATGAATAGATCAACTGCGATAGGAGGTAAAGCTTCATTAGAAATTTAGTCTGGGAAAGCTACTCAAGATCATGGTTTGCTGCGTGAATTTGGACGTCCGACCTACTTCAGTACTAAGAATGGCAAGGTGAATCCACGAGCAAAGAGGTTTGTATTTTTGGGTGTCAAAAGGAATGGCTACAGGTTGTGAAACCCCGAAAATAAGAAGATCGTGTTGAGTAGGCATGTCACATTTGGAGAGACTTCAGTGTTGAAGTCTACCATCTCTCAGCAGGTGGAGAGGACGGAGACCAAGGAAGTATCGCAGCGGGTGGAGGTTGATGCTACTCCACCATCTCCAGTTGGTTCGGTATCAGAGAAGACTTCACCGGATGTGACACCGGGTGGAGATCATGTAGTCAGGGTTGATGCTGAATAGGTTGGAGACATTATTGAGGATGTCGAGTTGTTTGCAGCCATTGGAACCAAGGTAAAACCACGCTCATGGATAAAGAAGCATGAATCTCAAGCTTGTGATCGCGACAAGCTCAAGTTGAAGGCCGTTGTTCTCCATGATGGTCGTGAGGAGGTTCATATGACTCAGCCAGACAGGTTCGCTGCTACAGATTCAGGTACAAGTGCTTGAGCTTGATGAAGCTCATTTGAATGAACTACGGTTGGCTTGATCCCTTGGGTAAGGTACATAGGCAGCCGTAAAGGCGCAGCCATTTGGTGATGCAACATGTATGAAGCTGTTTGGGTTCTCGAGAAGCTGATTGGAACTTCACGTAGAGGTGAAGAGTTGTGGCCGATTGGAGCTTCACGTAGAGGTGGAGAGACTTCACTTGGAGGTAAAGTGTTGTGGCCGGTTGGACTTCACGTAGAGGTAAAGAGTTGGACTTCATGTAGAGGTGAGATGTTGTTATCTCGATGAACAGGTTGATCTTCTGGTGAGAAGATGTTGAGCTTACATAAGGAGTGGTGTGCATCCAGTTGTTGAAGCCGATGATGGTGTTCGGTGTGCTCTACTCAGACTTGGTTGGACCGTCAGCTGAAGACATGTAGACTAGATAGAGCTAGTCAGTTGGAGAGTCAGTGTTGGCTCATGATGAGTTCTTCGTGAGGTCGTGAATTTGCGGAGTAGGAGCCACGTTCGGTGATCGGCATGTATGGAAGTTCTCCTAAGGTGAAGTATAGGGAAGGCATGTATGATGCATTCCAGTGGATAGCTGAGCAACAGATTCCAAGCTGAGATCGTGTGTCGATTTCGCCGAGATCGTGTGTCGATTTCGTCCGGAGCGCGCAAGCCAAGATCGTGTGTCGATTTTGCCGAGATCGTGTGTCGATTTTGCCAGGTGTTAGACTGGAGTTCGTTGGAGATCAGCTCAGATTTGGAAAATCTTCACCGAGGTGGAGAATTATGGGAGAGAGGAGATAGAGGAGATGGAAGAAGGTAGCACAGAGATCGAACGACAAAGGAGCGAGAGACGGCGCATGGAGCGGGCCAGAAGTGCTCCCGGTCGACCTCTTGGTCGACCGGTGGAGGAGGCCGGTCGACCGGGTCGACCGGCGTGCACGGGCGTGCACAGGAAGGAGCGGTCGACCGGCCCCGGTCGACCGACTGAAGTGGCTCTGCTCTTGGGTAGGCGCGGTCGACCGGGTCGGTCGACCGTTGCATGGCCGGTCGACCGACAGGCACGGCTCGACTTTCCTTTTAGGATTCGAATTTCTTTTCTGGATGGGATTTGTAATATCCCTAATCTAAACTACTGTATTTTTATTTTCTTCAAGTATTTATTTTGATTTACTGAGTATTTTTATTTAATCAAGTTAATTTATTATTTTTCCTGAGATTATTATTATTAAGTATGGAGATTATTTTTGGGGCAGTAAATGGTAATTCGACATTTTACATTTACCATTATTATCATTGATTGATATTTAATTATTATTTCCAATATTTCATTAAGGTCACTATTCCTTATTAATATTTTTATTCCATTATGATTATTATTTATTGTTAATATATTATTATTCTATTGTTAGCATTCAGTGATTATTATTTGTGTTACTATTATTTTATCTATTTAGTTTGATATTAGCATTGGTACTAATATTATTCATTCAGGTTGGGTTCTCCTTGTTTAGCCTCTCACCCTATTTTCCATTCACCCATCTGGGTTCTTTACTCATTACCTTGATTACCCATTACCCGTTTGGATTCCGTGGCCCATGACCCGTTCCTAATCCTATACCCATTAGCCTATTTGGATCCAACCCGTTAGCATAACCGCTACCCAATACTCTTCCTATAAATATTCCTTAACCTAAACAAGAAACCCTAACCTAATCTTAACCCTAATCTAAACCTAATTCTCCTCCTTCCAACTCCAGCCGCCCAAACCCAGCCTCTTCACCAAATCTGCGGCAACAACAATAGCCGGATCCCCTCCTCCTTCATGGCCCGGATCTCTCCATCCACGGAGCCAAGGTGCGTTGGGCTTCCCTTCCTCATCACCGACAACTCCGCAATACCCCAATCCTCGTGCGGCAGATCATGGCCGTCTTCATGGTCATGACCCCACATGTGCACCCTCCTCCTTCTCCCAGGCGCACAGATCAAGCACTTGGCCGGATCCCCTCCTTCCTTCCCCGCACAACGAAGCTAAACCCCCAGGCCTTTGACAGCCCAGCGTGCCCACCAAAGGCCAGCCGTGAGTTCCTCTCTCTCTGTCAATTGGTGTGTGTTTATTTTTGAGTGTGTGTGGGTTAATTTTGCTTGTGCCTGGGACTTAGTGGACATGTAAATATGTAGGTATATATTTATGTGTTGCATTGGCATTTTGTTAATTGATTCCAAAGCCGAGCTCCCCATTGGCCCGTGAGCCCCTGTACAGCCTTCTCCCTTTACAATTTAATGTGGATGGGAATGATATAATGTGTATTTTAATTCATGTATTTATGTGTTTTATTTCATGTGCGGCAAAAATCCTACTCCGAACCATTTTCGGGCTCTCCGCGGGATGCCGTTAATCGCCATCGGAGAGCGCGAACGCATCCCACGCCCTTCACGGTGAGTTGCTCTATCCAACGACACCCTCCGCGGTCCCGTACGCCTCCGTCGGAGCCTCCGTCGGCGCGCCGCAAGTTCCCCGACGGCATGCTTGAATTTTCTTCATGTGGGTATGTATTTACATTGTACATGCTTTAATTATTTGTTAAAGTATAAGGTATATAAATGGATGCCTATTATATATGTGTGTCTTTAATTAATTGGCTATGTATATATATATTAGGTGCATTCATTCATGTGTGTGTGTGTTGTGCTTAGTGCGTGAGCAAGTGCATGCAACTATAAAGAAATGTAAATATATATGTATGTATGTATTGTGTTAGTGTGTGAGTATGTACATGTATGTATGTACGTGTATTTGTGTGCATGTGTGGAGTGCATGTGTGAACATGTTGTGTGTGAGTGTTAATTCTTATTCCTCTCTGTGTGTTCGGGTGCGTGTTACAGCGTTTCTGATTCATTTGGTGAGATTCGGACCGTTGCTGGAGACCCGGATCCGATCCGGATATATGCTCGTTGTGGACCCAATACACAAGTAATTCGAAGACCGATCCATTAGATGATTCGTAGATCAGTACCAGTTCGTGCAGTGAAGACCAGACGGCGATTCAGTTCCGAAACTGCGTCATTCCATGTGAGTGTTTGCTTTTGTCTCATTTTCTTATTTATCGTTGTCAGTTTGCATTTACATGTTACTTTTATCATTTCATGTGATTTCCTGTTATATTTTACCAGTTTCATTACTTGTATTCGTTCATGAGATGTCTAAGATTGTTTACTTAAATTACCTAGTTGACATGAGCTCATTTCAGCGTCATTTCATGTGGTGGTAGTTTGTCTCTGTTGGCTTAGGCCTAGTTTTGATATACCTTTAGACTGTGACTTGACTCGATCTATTGATTGGATAGATTAAGTACATAGTTGAGCATCAGATATATATATGGATCTTGTATTTAGACATTGAGATATTAGAGCGATGTCATTTCACGAATAGATAATTACTGTTTCGGACTGGGACTAATTGTAAGGGAACTTGAACTATATACTAGATTGAACTTATATTGGATTGGTTCAATATTGAGGTTTACTATCTACAATTTATCTGAACAATTATCAGACTTAATATTCCTTACTTGGTGATAATTCAGTTAAGAATTTATTCAGATATTTGAGGACAGATGATATATTTCATATAGAGTACTTTCTAGACTTGTTATTCTTTCATTGGTAATAACTTAAGTGATGATTCATTTGGGTATTGATGATGGACTTGTTATGATGTTAGAGATCGGATTACTTGATGCTTGGATCAGTATATGGACTTAGTTGAAGTTTAAGTCGAATTGAGATTTATGTTATTGACATTTGGATATGGACCAGTATTTAGATATGACTATTTTAGTTGGGTTGTGATTTGGATGGATTTTTAGTTAGAGTTGATCTGAAAATCTTACATTCTTTATAATAAAGCCTGATCTGCATTAAGATAAGGTTGAGATAGCTGGATTTATATTTATGAGTATTTTGAGATTATATTTAGATCTTAGATTTGATAGTTTTATGAGTTGATATTTGAGTGGCATTATCAGTAAATTTGATTATTCTTATTGATGATAAAATAGGTGAGAGTTTAGTTGGATATTCATGATTTAGTCTTGACTACTTCAGTTATTGGAGATAGAGTTATTATGAGAGTGATTTCATTGATATTGGTGATTATAATATATGTTCAGAGTTTTATGACTGCTATTGATCGATCTGATTTATTTCAGTTATTGAGGATGGATATATCGATGACTTTGAGGATATGAGTTGATCATACACATTGCCTGGATTATTCTATTCATGACAGTAGATCATTACTCATCTTGGATACTCTTGTTTTACCTGTGAAACCTGACTGATCATACTTTATATCTACCTGACAACTATCATGTTCATGTTACTGAATTTGCTGGGAAAATATTATTACACGGTAACAACACCCGCATGTTTACTTGTTACATATTCCTGTTATACCGGTATCCTGACTTTCACATGTTGATATTGTTACCGTGACTACCACTGAGTCATCCCAGTGATTTAAGTAACATGTATATTAAATAATCTTGATAAACTAAAACATGATAACAAACAACTTGCACTGGGTTTGGGGAGATTGATGGAGGAGACAGCGTCCGTATTTTGGGTGGACCTAGGATTTAGGTTGCGCAGCCGAAAGAGGGTTCCACTGCAGGGTTCCCGTGGGGTGACTGGCATCCCGTCATGTTTCCTGTTATACATGTTATACATGTACTTGTTCCTGTTTACATGTTCCTGACTACCTTGCGGTAGGTCCTGGTTCAGCGCCAGGAGTCTGGGCCGTGGTCCCGGGTATGCACGGGACCCACCTAAAGCATGGACAATGTCTCCAACCGATCAGTTTCAATAATTTAGGGCATTGATTGGCATGTGTGGTAGGCGTGGTGTGGGATGCGTCTATTACGTGTGACAATTGGTGTTCGCTGACATAATTAATAATAAACTGTTGATGCTTTGTGACTGACTATAATCATCTGGTTGTATATTGATATATCACTATGTTAGACTCATGATTGTTACCAGGACCAGATTTATGACCAGACTTGGATACCAGCCTAGTGACATGTGATAGGTTGCATATTTTGGTGCCTAGTGACATGTGATAGGTTGCATATTTTGGCATCAGTGGCTTGCTTACTATTGTGACAGTTGTCTTCTATCTTTATTCATGTTGATTTTCAGTTATACTACAGTTCTGTTATTTATCTTGTTATTCAGTCCCTTATATCTGCAGTTGTTCTTATTATCATTTATGCACATTATTTCTTCTGCACGAGCTCTTTCCCCTTTACACACACACTCACCATGGTCGCGTTCTGACGACCCTGATTTGCACGTCCAGATATTGGACGATTGTTCTAATGTGCAGGTGTTCGACGAGACTGTACGTCTTGCGAGGAACTGGACGCTCATTCTTCCGTTTCTGGTATCCTCATCTCTTTTATATTTCTGCCATCTTTGATTCTACCTTTATCGCATTATTCATCTGCTATCATTGTGTAGTCTTATATGTATTATTGCAGTGACCATTGATTATTATGCTTCTGATTTATAGCTTGATCAGGTTACATTTAGGCTTAGCGTGTATACGTGAGGTATTTTCCTTACGTATATACGTCGCCGACTCTCGTCGCGCCTCCTTTTCCGCGTATTTTGGGAAGCGGGGCGTGACAGGATTGAATCCAACCTGGGTTTCCATAAATTCAGGGACTGTGGCTATAAATAGAGGCTAGAGGCCTCATGTATTGTATTAACAACTAAGAATCTCTTGCCTCCCTCAAGTTTCTCTCTTGTATTAGTTATTGAATCAATAAAGATCTCTCTCTTGCCCCGAGGACGTAGGCACGTTGGCCAAACCTCGTTAAATTTGTGCATTGATTGCTTTTCTCTGTTGCGTTGGTTGTTTCTCCGGCTGCATCGAGTCTCCGCCAGGAGGGTGGATTCCTCAAGGGTGGTTGTTGTATTTTTCTTCCGACCCCGCTACGCACAACAAGGTGAATTTTGAGTGTGTAATACAACAATCAAGAGGTTGTCTCTAGATCTTGCGTTACGTGCACCGATCCCCTTGATATTTCAGGAGGATGAGCAATTGCTCCAAAAGCACAATTTGTGCCTTTATGTCTTGGGCCCTTCTGCATGCTGAATTTCACAATATCCTATGAAAATTTGCCAACACCCTTGGCTATTTCCACTAAGAACCAGTCTAAATGTGATACTCTTAGTCCAAGTTATGGTTGTTCCCACTACATATTATTATCGTGATTTTTTTTTATATGTTTATTGAAGTAACTTCCCTTGCTCGAACTGTGCTGTTCTGCGCTGCCTTGGAAGGAGGCCCAGTTTCCCAGTGTCATGCTCCTAATAGACCTAGGCAAGGTTGCATCCCAGATTACTATGATTCAGCTGTAGGATGTCATACCAATCTGTGGCTGCAATATTCCTTCAAGAACGGAGAATCTAATCTCATCTGGTTGTGCATACCGGTTTATGAGGTTGTATGCTAACATCCAGGAGTACATAATTTCATGAGAAATTCAAACATATGCACTTCAAACACATACCAATTAGTGCTTCCATTAGATTTTATACATGATGGTTGGTGATTTGGTTTAGAATTTAATGATGCTAGCTATGGTTTTTCCCAGGTTGGTGATTTTGGATTGGCAAGGTGGCAGCCTGATGGAGACCTAGTGTTGGAAACGAGAGTTATTGGCACCTCTGGGTACTAATGCTTATTGATCTTCCTTTGCCGCTTATTGTTTGTGGGAAACTAATATCTAATTGCTCTTTAGGTACCTAGCACCTGAATATGCTCAGTGTGGCCAAATTACAGAGAAAGCAGATGTTTATTCCTTCGGAGTGGTTCTGGCAGAACTTGTCAGTGGACGAAAGGCTATAGATTTAACCGACCATAGGGTCAACAATGTCTAACAGAATGGGTGAGTTGTGCACTTCAGCGTACTTGAAGGAGATTAACCCCATCATCTTGCTCATCATCTTGCTGCATCCCTAATTTAACTTTCTATTTTGTTTAATTGAATGCTTAATCCTTCATCAAATAGAACGGCAGGACTATGTCAGCTTGGTCCTTATTTTCATTCACGTTGATTGTCATTTTTCTTTGGAGCGGGCTCGCCCTCTACTCGAAGAAAGAATTTGCAGTTAATGAGCTTATTGCCCCCCAATTAGGAAGCTGCTACTCTGAACAGGAGGTCTGCTGCATGTTGCATGCAACATCTTTGTGCATTCGGCTGGATCCCCATGCGAGGCCTAAAATGTCTCAGGTGTGATTGGCTTCAACTGCTTGACTTGCTAGTAATTTGAGAAGGCCAAGCTCAAAATCATTGCCCCATTTTCTGATCCATGATTCCTGTAAAAATGTTCTCTGTGTACTGGAGGGCGACATGATAGAATCTGGTTACCTATCAACACCTCGTTATGATCCCGGGAACAGGAGTGGCCGTTACAATGTTCCCGTCCTTCATGAGGCTTCCAAAGATTTCATCGGGAAGCACTCATATAAGCACATGTCGACCACCACACCGTTTTCTTGATTTGCTTCTTTTTTGAGTTTTTCTTCTTCAATCTTGACTCGATCTTCTTTGATCATCATCTCCGCTTGAAAGCAAAGCAATTTACAACTAGCTTTCTTAGGGTAATACTAGTAGTAAGATCATAATCCTTTATCAGTTCCAATCAAAATTCACACTTCTTGAATTTAGCATATAACTATTTTTCTCTCAATAATTGTAGCACAATCCTTAAATGATTCTTGTGTTTCTCCTTATTACTTCAGTAGATCAGTATGTCCTTAATGAACACCATGACAAATTGATCTAGATATGGTTAGAATACTTTATTCGTTAAATTCATAAAGGATGTTGGGGTACTAGTCAGTCGAAACAACATTACTAGTTTAACTTTCTATTTTGTTTAATTGAATGCTTAATCCTTCATCAAATAGAACGGCAAGACTTTGTCAGTTTGGTCCTTATTTTCATTCACGTTAATTGTCATTTTTCTTTGGAGCAGGCTCGCCCTCTACTCGAAGAACTTGCAATCAATGAGCTTATTGACCCCTGATTCGGAAACTGCTACTCTGAACGGGAGGTCTGCTGCATGTTGCATGCAGCATCTTTGTGCATTCGGCTGTGAGGCCTAAAATGTCTCAGGTGAGATTGGCTTCAACTGCTTAACTTGCTAGTAATTTGAAAAGGCCAAGCTCAAAATCATTGCCCCATTTTCTGATCCTTGATTCCTGCAAAAGGTTCTCCGTGTACTGGATGGCGACATCACGATGGAATCTAGTTACCTATCAACACCTGGTTATGATCACGGGAACAGGAGTGGCAGTTACAATGTTCCCGTCCTTAATGAAACTTCTGAAGGTTTCAGTGGGAAGCACTCATATCAACACCCGTCGACCCCCACGCTGTTTTTTTTATCTGCTTGTTTTTCGAGTTCTTTTTCAATCTTGATTTGATCTTCTTTGACCATCATCTCCTCTTGAAAGCAAGACAATTTCACAACAACTAACTTGCTCAGGGTAATACTAAATTGTAAGATCATAATTCTTTATCAGTTCCAATCAAAATTCACACTTCTTGAATTTAGCATATAACTATTTTTATCTCAATAATTGTAGCACAATCCTTAAATGATTCTCTTGTGTCTCCTTATTCTTTCAGTAGATCAGTATGCCCTCAATGAATACCATCACAAATTTGTCTAGTTATGGTTGGAATACTTTATATATTAAATCCATAAAGGATGTTGGGGTACTAGTCAGTCGAAACAACATTACTAAAAAAATTCAAAGTGTCCATATCTAGTCCGAAATGCAATCTTAGCTACATCTTTCGGGTTAACCTTTAATTAATGACACTCTGATCTAAGATCAATCTTAGAGAATATATATGAATCTTGAAGTTGATCAAATAATTTATCAATTCTTGGGAGTAAGTATCAGTTCCGATAGTAATTTATTCAATTCTTTATCAAGTCTACAGAACACTCAATCTCCCTATCTGGGCTAACTGTAGTAGTTCCTCAGGGAAGATAGTATAATATTTATTTACAATTGATGCATCTTTTGTTCTTGTCTCAACCTCCTATTTTTTCAACATTGTGGCTAAAAACTCTTGACATCCTCATCTTAATAGTTTAGTAACTTTTAAAGCCGATATTATCGACATATTCTATTTTTCTATTGTTCCTTCAAACATAAATTCTGAAACTCCTTTCAGTTTACAGATTACCCTCTTCTTATAACAAACCACAGAAGCATGATAGGATGATAACCAATTCATTATCAATATAATATCATATACTATGTTTCTGTCTGGCTTGATGCAAAACCTAAACTACTTGCTGTTCATTTATTTATAATACATTACACTTAACAAAAGTTTCACAAACAAAGATTTTTCCATTAATTCTTTTGAATTATAAAATGCAAAGATACAAAAGATCTTAAGGGTCTATCCATCCTACGTCCCAATGCCTCAACAGATAAACTGTACCTGGGTTATCTGTTCTCAAATACAGCTTGAGACTTCGTTACTTGGGGCTCTATCTCAATACTATTATATCATTAATCACTCCAGATGCTAGAGGACTCACCATTGTATTCTCTGCATCACTGATTGTCCAGACGGACTTTATCGGTATCTGAAAGTTTATATCCTCAGACGTTCCCATCTACAAAATAAAGAGAAACTACATCAAATTTTTCTCATATAATAACCCCATAATATAAAACATATCTATATAAAGATTCTTCTAAAAGTAATATCAAAATTCATAATTCTTTCATATAACGAATCTCTTATACTCTTCATCCAACTTTCATTAGTTTAGATAATTAATTTCTTAGTAAGGATTTTTCGTTTTGATTTAATCTTGACTTGCTTGGTATTTCAACCACTCCCTTATTTCAATGTCTCATACCTAGTAGTCTACACTGAGAGCCTGCACTCCCAATAGAACTCATTCGAATCAAGGCATGCGGGTATACCTTTATTTGAACGTAAGGGAATAATCAATATCACGCATTTCAAGATAAATCATACATGTAAGAACTCACAACCCTCCTTAAACTACCCACAACACTTCACACATTCATTCATACAATCATACACACAATCATACACCCAATCACACAACAATTATATTCCTAATATACGTCTATCTATTGATTTACTCCTCATGTCTAAACCTTATGCTCTCATACCAACTGTAACGGTCTCAGTTTTTATTCATCGAATTAAATTAATCAATTCCATAATCTTCATGATCATTTCCAAACTTATCAGAAATTTCGGTAGTTTCTCCTCTATAATATGAAGTCTGCCCTGATACAATATAATAAATTTCAGCCTATATCAGCCTACTTAACAATTACAAATCTTCAAACTCAATAGTAAATCTCAACAACCTTATCTATATAACTCGAAAGTACTTATCTCGGTATCACAATTTTTCATAATCAATTCTATTCCAAGTCAAGGTGAACTATAATTCATATAATATACTAAACACGAGTGCTTTCATACTTATACAAGAGATATTAAACAACATCAAAAATACAATTGATCAACTAAATACTACTTGATCCTCTTTGCTGCTTATAAGGCTTCAATTTGAGCCCTTACCCTTGCCATGACTAGAAAAAGAGATTAATAACAACAGGTGAGCTTGAAACCTCAGTGACTAAGGTAAACTCTAATTTAACCTACTTGAAAACATGCTTACATAATTTACAGTTTCAAATCTCTACACACAATAATTATTTATATAAGTGATTTATGTATCACGATATCAAGTCATGTGACAGCACACCGTGTTTTATTCACATAGCTAGTGATTCAATTATTTCACCCTTTTCATTGCTTTCAGTTGTTGATTCCAGATATAATTATGTATGTCAATACTTGCTTATATTATTGAGTTCTTGTGTGTAAACCACATATATCCATACATGTATCTCATTTTTTACACATGGTGATATACAACTTACATATCATCACATATACATATCACACTTGGTGATACCCAGATCACCCAATTATATTTCATAGTTGTTTTTTAAAATACAAGGATCTACAGTCATGCTCAATGAGTGAAAACATATACACCGTCTTCTCCCACTCTACTGGATCTAGCATGGCCCCTTACTCCATTGTACATAAATTTATATATAACAATAACACCATCTCCCCCCTCCTACTGGATCTTGTACGACCCCTTCTTCCATTAATATATAGTATTCATATATAATATTGTCTTCCCCTCCTATCGGATCTTGCAAGGCTCTTTCCTCCATATGTATGAATGCAAAACAAAAAACACCATCTTCCCCCGCACTGGCATCAACCGATCCTTTCCGCCATGCATGAATGCAAATACACACAACATGCATGCACAAATACTAAAGACACATCCATATTCATAGAATTAAACACAAATCACAAACGGTATTTGTCATGAGTTTACTTATTTATCGGATAATTTTTCGAGAGTTCTTATGGTATCATTCATACACATGCATGCCAATGTGCTACACACCATCATATTCATTTATTCTCAAGTTCATATATAACTGAAGTTCAATTTATCAAGTAAAGTATCAGTACTAAGTCACATTCGTGTTAGTCAAGTTATAATTATCATAACCGGTACCCAATTATCACATCCACATACATATTCATATATATGTTGATATATCACACACAATCTAATTCATACAATTTCCAGTGCGTACACATCATAGGGATCAGTTCATCAGAAATGCACAATACTAAATAACTTATTTAGTCACTTGTTCGAAGGACAATTTTAGTTTTCAATATGGGTGTTCGATTTTTTGATTTAATATTCAAATATAGTTTTCTGATTAAGGTTCATGATATAGCCACATCAATATCACCAGTTCGATATAAATTATGGTTGTAACAATCATCACACATTCACATGCATGAATATATCAAACTATAACATAAGTTATAATATTACGAGTTAATAATCATTACCACTTAGTTGTGTACTCAATTCATTCCACATGAATTCTGATATTCAGAGATACGAGACTCACTGATTCCGATGATCACCGACTTGATCGACCGTCCAATCTCTTAAATACTCCTATTCACGCTCGAATATTCGTATTCACGAATACACATCAAAATCTATTCTATAATTATTCTTAATTGAAATCCAATTAAGTGATAACAGAATTACCTTGTCACTCAATAAAAATCTACTACAATTCCTCCGGCATGTGCATCACTTGTCGCCGACAAACTCCCGCATGTTTGATTCTTGATTGACATCCCCTCAGGTTTTTGCCACCTATACTGGGTTTGAAAATGTAGCTCTCGTCTTCACGAATATAAATGTTTAAGAATTGCACGAATCAGACATCAGATGACCGAGAAATCACCAAAACAGCTTGCATGCCCGCACCCTGTGCTCCCGTGGCCAGCACGCCCGCGCCCATGGCCACACCTGGGCTCTGCTTGAGCTTGCCTAAGCCTACCTACGCGCACGCCTTCGCCCTGTCTCCACGGTCATCACCAGCGTCTGGCCGCCGCCTCTGGTCACTTGCCGACCACCCAGATCTCGTTGTCGGTCATCAAGACTTCGTCTTCAGCCACCAGGAGGGAGAGGAGATGAGTTAGGGATCGGATTTACATTAATTTGGTTTTTTTTTTGGGGGGGGGGGGGGCGAGATCATGAGAGAGTGTATGCGGATGAGAAATGGGAATTTTTATCCCATTTTCTCCTAATATAAATTTACCCACTTAATCACACAATGACACCGAGCTACACACTCTCCCAAGTCACCCAAGATTACATCACCACCTCACTCTTCGTATCACCCCTTCATCTTGATCAACCACATCACCATGCCACCTCATTCTCCCACTAACTAGCATTAATACAACTATATATACATGTATTGATACATGTACACCAAGGTATATTTACACATACCTACTTATTCATTTCCACACTATATATATATATATATATATATATATATATATATATATATATATATATATATATATATATATATATGTATGTATGTATGTATGTATGTATGTATGTATATTTACATATTTTAATTATTTACCATTAACAGAAATTGTTCTCTTAATTTCCCATTAACCATATGATAAAGAAATAATATATATATATATATATATATATATATATATATATATATATATATATATATCCAAAATTTTTAAACAATTAATTAAAAATCGGGTGTTACATACTTGATGAATAGCAAAAGAATTCAAAATTTGTTTTTTTTTTTTTTTTAGTTACTTTAGATAATGTAGACCAACTTCAACAGAATGGATCTTGTATTTGAATGTCGTAGAATTGAATTTGAGAGGACAAAGTTTATGCTCAAACCCTTCCCAAAGGATCCATCTCTCTCTCTCTCTCTCTCTCTCTCTCTATATATATATATATATATATATATATATAGGGGCATTTTGCTATACCCCCTATGTCAAACCATAATTAGGAATAAACTTAGCTTCATAATTTTTTTCGCTTCAGACACCTTTTTTAAATCCACCACGCACGCCCACGTATCAAGTACAAAAGTGCTCCTCAGTGACGAAAGACGCAAATGCCCCCACATTAATCGCTTCGAAAAAGCAGACCGCTTCTAAAATGCGGACTACTGGTATATATAGGATAACGACCATAATCGCAGTCCTAACAAAAATGCCATATTTCTGACACTGCAACTATGATCGCAATCCTCACAGAAATGCCATATTTTGAGTGTTTGTAGAACTGTGACCATGATCACAGTTCTCTTTATGAGGACTACGACCATGGTCGCAGTTCTTTTTATTAAGACATGTTCTTGAGTCTTTATAAGACTGCGACCATGATCGTAATCCTCTTTATAATGCTTTGTTTTTTATTCTTTCACAGAAAAACAGTTTGCGATCGCAGTTCTCACAAAACACAATTTTTTCAGCCTATATTAGGATTGCGACAATGATCATAATCCATGCAAAATGTCCTAATTTTTAATTAATAAAAGGACTGCGATCATAGTCACAGTCTTCTAATAAAGGATTGCGATCATAGTCGCAGTCTTCGTCACAGTCCTCACATTGATCTGCGATCATGAGTCACAGTCATCATTCAACATCGCCATCATCAATAAATATCCATTCACCGGCATCGAATGACCCCCATTACTTTCCAGATCTAAATACCACATCGATCACAAGCACAAACAAAAACTCATCGCGAGCACAAATAAATGAGATCTGCAAAAAGGTCGATCCCAAAAAAATTGGTCCGAAGCTCCGCACCCTGAGGGGGCTCCTCGTCCCTTTCCATCTTCCACGGCGACCAGACCGCACAGGTCAACCTGCGAATTACTCTGTATCGTGGTCAAGGTTGAGGGGAGAGCAATGTTAGGGGTGATGTGGAAGGGTAAATAGGAAATGAAAATATATAAACAAGTGATGGTTAGGAGAAATCAGTTTATGTTGACGTGGATTAGGTTATAGCGAATCAAATTATGACATTGAGTTTTCTTTCTAATTATGAAGCAAAGTAGGCGGTTGTAGCAAAATTTTCCATACACACAGACACACACTTGTGTAGTTCCAGAAGGATTCGAGCTCGAATCCTTCCCACTCAAATATCAAGATCCAAAATTCAAATACAAGATACACTCGTTGGAGTTGGTCTGTATTATTTAAAGGAACTAAAAATAAAAAATCAAGTGTTTTGAATACTTTTTGCCCGTTCATCGAGTAGGCCCAAAATGGACGGCCGAAAGTAGTGAGTTGGTTAGTTTAACGATGTAAAATATTTGAAATCTAATAAGAAATTAATATGCGGGTGTTTTTAAATGTTTAGATCATAATCAAATGTTAGGATTGAGAATTTATATGTCTCGAGACATAGATCTAACCAACTCACTACTTTCAGCCATTCATTTTGCGCCTACTTAATGTATGGACAAAAGGTATTCAAAATAATTGATTTTTGGTTTTTAATTACTTTAAATAATATAGATTAACTTCAATGGAGTAGATCTTGCATTTGAATGTCGGATCTTGGTATTTGAGTGGGAAGGGTTTGGACTCGAATCCTTCTGAAACTACACAAGTCTCTCTCTCTCATATATATATATATATATATATATATATATATATATATATATATATATATATATATATATATATGGGGTTACTGTACCTCAGCCTGCAGGCTGAGAGAGTTTCTCAGCCGGCGGGACGTGGTTGAATATATGCCACACATCGGCCGCAGAGTGTGGGCGCCAAAAAAATCAAAAAATCCCGCCTAAACAATCGTGAAACAAATTGACAAAAATACCCCTTTTATATGACGACTGCGACTTCTAGCATTGAAAAGTAAAAAAAACATTCCATGGTCGCAGACTTAATACAGAATAAAGAATACCGGAGGAAACATGCTATCGTATAGCAATGTGACCTCCTTCAGTACTGCGACCAAAGTCGCAATCTTTTTTCTCATTACTTAATCCAAAACAACACTTAATAAAACAACACTGCGACCTTGGTCGCTATGCATGTTAATATAAAGGAAACACTTACTTAACGTACTGCGACCTAAGTCGCAGTCCATGTAATGCAACCCTAGATTGCAGTTGCTGGCCATCTTTATCAATAACAACACTGCGACCTTGGTCGCAATTAACCATGTACACTGCGACCAAAGTCTCTGACTAAGGTCGCAGTTTAAATGTACACAGCGACCAAAGTCTCTGACTAAGGTCGCAGTTTAAATGTACACTGCGACCAAAGACTCTGACTACATTATATACAAAAAAATTAAACTATAAAGTAGAATTTTATCGCAGGCTGAAAAAATTGATCTGAAAAGATTTTATATTTTCAGAAAAAATTTTATCGCAGGCTGAAAAGGAGAAACTAGATCTTTCAAAAAAGAGGTAAGGAAATAGGGCGAAAAGTAATTTATATACAATAACCTAAATCCTATAAAGAGCGACAAAAAAAAAGGGAAAAATAATAATAAACAATAAGGAAAGTTATCGAAAAGGGGTATTTGGTAATTTAACTTCTTCTTAAAAGCGGGCCGCAAGTCAGTGAGGTAACAAATTGAGCCACGTCACCGCAGGCTGAGAGAGTACTCTCAGCCCGCAGGCTGATATACATCTCTCTCTCTCTCTCTCTCTCTATATATATATATATATATATATATATATATATATATATATGGGGTTACTGTACCTCAGCCTGCAGGCTGAGAGAGTTTCTCAGCCGGCGGGACGTGGCTGAATATATGCCACACATCGGCAGCAGAGTGTGGGCGCCAAAAAAATCAAAAAATCCCACCTAAACAATCGTGAAACAAATTGACAAAAATACCCCTTTTATATGATGACTGCGACTTTTAGCATTGAAAAGTAAAAAAAAAATTCCATGGTCGCAGACTTAATACAGAATAAAGAATACCGGAGGAAACATGCTATCGTATAGCAATGCGACCTGCGACTAAAGTCGCAATCTTCTTTCTCATGCCTTATGTAAAAGATTTTTTATAATTTTACAAGGTAGTTCAGCCATGCGACCCTGAGATCAATTCGCGTATATCAAATCTTAAAAAAATTACTATATTAATTAAACTGAATTAAATGAAGTAATTAATATTATATCTACCGTGATACAACAACAGTCTAGAAAAAAGAGACGCACTAATCTTAATCTCGAGAAAGGAAAGATGTGCACCATACATAATCTAAAGATATAGGCAAACAATTCTATAAAAAGTTAATTTGTACTTCACGTAATAAACCTCTGAGAAAAAAAAACTCTTCGAATTCTCCCGCAATAAATCTTCAATTAAATATTTAAAATTTTTTTTACCACTTCTTACCATACTCAAACAGTCACCTGTAACAATTATTATTACTATTCATGTTCTTCCACAAATATTGATCTTTATATAATGCTTGTAACTAATATATTATCTCATACCTACAAACTATATTTTTGCTCTTCCTTTTCAATTTGATTACAAAAACTTTTAAAAAAAATTCATTCTTGAATCATGTCTTCCCCATCTTCTTCCTCTGAACACTTAAATTTCAACTTCAATCGTTCCCCCACCGGTCCTTTTTCTTCAGGATATTCTAGTGAATCTGATACCAGTCTGGACTTCACTCCTTTTGACTATCTCACTACATCAAATAATGTATTAACTGATCCTCCTATTCATCAAGATGATGAAGTTTTCATGTGGGTTAGTGAGGAAGATATTATCCCTCTGCCACTTGACGGAGACACGCTTGATGAAAGCATGTTCTCTGATGCTGTAGGCTCGCTTTCTCGCAACGAATCGGACGAAGAGTTTGATAGAGACGATCCATTCTGGGAGTTTATCGGTGAAACAAAAAAACCTCAAAAATAGGAAGATGATGAGGAAATAAGTGATGAACAGGAAGAGCAGAAGAATGAAGACGACGAATCTGCTTATGATGGTGATAATGACGAGGATTAGGATTTCCTGATCTTCTGATATTCAACCTTATTTTGTCTTCTTTTAAAACTTTTAATTCTCATTTTTTGTAAGGTCTCTTTCTCACTATATTAACTTATAAGCTCTTTTAATGCTCTTTTAATTACATATGAAACTGCGACCGCTGTTCTTAAACAATGCGACTATAGTCGCAGTCCTACTACGCATGCAATAAGTAAAAATAATTCATAGTTTATAGGCTGCTGAGATAAAAAGATACATTGAACTGCGACTGTAGAATCGGTCCTTATTCAGAAACAGTCACAAATAAAGAATAAAAAGATTATAAAATAATACGTAAACTGTGATTATATTATCGCTCTCGTTAAGTATTGCGACCATAGTCGCGGTACTGCGATCATAGTCGCAGTACATGGTCGCATAATATATGTAAAAAAACCAATTTAATTGTTCATAGGAGTATCAGACAACATTCAGAAATTATACGAAGGACAGTATTTGATGACTAACAGTTGACAATTTATGGTCGCAGTTACTTAATCATTTATCAGTTCCCAATGCGACTACGGTCGCAATAATGAACTGTTTTGGAGTTCAAAGTAATTTAAAATTAGTTTATTAACTTTTAATCTGTTTTGGATAACTGAACAGTCACCTAGGAAGTATAAAATTTTTAGGAAAAGGTAGAAAATATATTTGACAGATATTCACGTGGTCCGAGAGCTTAAACCTTTTGGAATTCCGGGATTAAAAATATATAAAGGGTCATCAGCAAAGGATTAAAAACATACTAAGTTATTTTTGCTCAAACTCGTTACTCTCACTGTTCGGAAAATAGATTCAAAAAATGTCTTCACCACCGTCTTCACCGGAAAGAAGCCAATCATCTAATGATGATTGGATGTATAGTTCTGAACCGATGCCTCGCTACGGGTCAGAATCTGAGCTTGATACAGACGACCCGTTCTGGGACTTCATTGGTGAACCAAAACACAAACATGAAGAGGAAGAAAGCGAAGAGGAGACTGTCGCTGAAGAGGAAGAAGAGACGGAAAGCGATACAGAAGACGAAAGCATCACTCCTGACGACGAATATGATTACGATGGTGATGACGAGGATTAGAAGTTTAAAAATTGTATTTTATTTTTTTTAAATATATATAAATCTGTTTTCTAAGGTTAATTGTGTGAATTACATTTTTTACTACTATGTCTTGGTTGAAATGCTGTACAATTGTTACAAACCTTCATTTTAAATATTTTACGCTATACGAATATACTGCGACCATGGACACGGTTAATAATTATATTACTTCACCCGTATAAATTTTTAAAATGAAAGGTTACGACTTTGGTCGCAGTTGCTGGACGCAGACTTAATAAATACACTGCGACCTTGGTCGCATTTGCTGGTCTATAGTCTTAATCAACAACAACACTGTTACCTTGGTCGCAGTTGCTGGACGCAGACTTAATAAATACACTGCGACCTTGGTCGCAGTTGCTGGTCTTTAATCTTAATCAACAACAACACTGCGACGAGGTGACACGTCACGGTAGTAGTTGCTTAGTCGCAGTCTTTGGTCGCAGTGTTGAGCCTGGTCGCAGTTGTTTCTGTTTGCACTGTAGTCTTGTGCGACCTTGGTCGCAGTGTCGTCTCTGGTCCAAGTTGTTTTGTTTGCAATGCATGACTGCGACCAAGGTCGTAGTTTATTAAAAAACAAATATGCTTTTTATTTATGTCCAGGCATTTATGTTCAGGCATGTGAAAATGATACAAAACACTCTCTTATACAATAAGATTGAGTGTTACAATACAGCAGTACAAAGAAGTCCCTCTATCTCTCTCAGAGGCTGCACTCACTCCTTAAAGCTGCATATGATTCCAAGTACAGGATGTTTGGAAGGGCGCCAAACGAGGATTGGACACTGTGGCGACGATCGAAGCCGATTGCACTGTGATGCACGACTAAACATCAAAAGAGCCCTTGTTGACTAAGAGCAATGGTGTTATTGAGGTCTGGTGGCAGCAGAATCCTCCGATTCCACCTGACCCTCCAAAGTGGCGGGATACGATCCTTCGTTGATGAACATCTCTTCCACCAGAAGTTTATCCAGTGAGCATGGAGTTTCCTCGATGTCACTTCTGGGGTAAGAGAGGAGGTTTTGAGACCTCACAGGGTATGCTACCCACCACTATATCCACCACATCCCCGCCGCCATACCCACTCTGACCATGCCATGCCAGCAAGCTTGACTGCTGCATCAAGTCCGAGGAGATCTTGGTGAGGGTTAAGTCCTCGTCAGGGATCATGACTTCTTCCCTTGTAAACGACGAGGACTATGACTACTTCCCTAGTGGACGATGAGGTCTATGACTTCTTCCCTTGTGGACGAACATCGATCAAGTTCGTCATATAGGGTCATCTTCATCCGTGAAGGCAGGCTCCTGTTAGAGACTCTGAAGAAGGCGGAAATTCTCAGAGCAATTGTTCTCGAAAGAAAACAGTCTAATTATGGGCTGTTAAAGGGAGAGGGTGAACCCTATTTATAGGCAGCCCCATTATAACCATAATTAATGGTTCATTAATCAGAACCGTCGGCCTTAATGATCGCACTACTATCGAAGTCCAATGGAGGGCATTAACGCTGGTCTCCAACCGCCAGCGCCGGTTTGGCATTAAAAGACATTAACGCCTAAACCCAATGAAGAGCCGACACGTAGACAACAGCTTCGGGAAACAACGAATGGTGCTGGTTCGTCAACGTAGACTTGACGTTTAAAGATCTCATAAAATCTTTATGACAGGCCGCGTCTCTCGGAGTGACTCCAAGTCGCGTCCCCTCAGCAAACTTTTCATTTTTCATTTAGATTCAAAAAATGACTTAATCCAAAACAAACAACTTACTTAACGTACTGCGACCTAAGTCGCAGTCCATGTAATGCAACCCTAGATTGCGGTTGCTGGCCATCTATATCAATAACAACACTGCGACCTTGGCCGCAATTAACCATGTACACAGCGACCAAAGTCTCTGACTAAGGTCGCAATTTAAATGTACACAGCGACCAAAGTCTCTGACTAAGGTCGCAGTTTAAATGTACACTGCGACCAAAGACTCTGACTACATTATATACAAAAAAATTAAACTATAAAGTAGAATTTTATCGCAGGCTAAAAAATTTGATCTGAAAAGATTTTATATTTTCAGAAAAAATTTTATCGCAGGCTGAAAAGGAGAAACTAGATCTTTCAAAAAAGAGGTAAGGAAATAGGGCGAAAAGTAATTTATATACAATAACCTAAATCCTATAAAGAGCGGCAAAAAAAAGGGGAAAAATAATAATAAACAATAAGGAAAGTTATCGAAAAGGGGTATTTGGTAATTTAACTTCTTCCTAAAAGCGGGCCGCAAGTCAGTGAGGTAACAAATTGAGCCACGTCACCGCAGGCTGAGAGAGTACTCTCAGCCCGCAGGCTGATATACATTTCTCTCTCTCTCTCTCTCTCTCTCTCTATATATCTCTCTCTATATATATATATATATATATATATATATATATATATATAAAGCATAGTTAACTCTTTTGATGAAAGATGTCAACGAATGACCTAACTTTTTCTTCTTCTGTTTTTTTTTCATTTATCTTTTCTTTTTAAATGGTCACAGTAGATTTATATGGACCCCTGAAACATTTATCATAATGGTCTAACCAAATAGACCAGAAACAATGGCTTACTGGTGATAGAATCTCAGCTCTCGTGTTTCTCATCAATCTAGTCCAACTCTTGTGTTTCTCATCTTTAATCACTTCCAGATAAAAGTTGACAGGTGGTGAACCATGACGACTTTGACAACGCTAATATCATTGACGGAAAGAAAAGACCTTCGCTGCTTGTTCAATAAAACATGGCAACTGAATGAAAAAAATACATTGTGTTAAATTTCCTGATAGCACGCTGACAAATTTAACCCTTTTCTTTATTTTTTTTAATTTCACGACAGGTTATCTAATAGAACCAACCATATTAATCCTTCAATTCTTTGCCAAATGAAACCTGAGAGTTTTATCCAATATAATCAAGTCACCATTACTCAGACGCATGGTTTCTTAATGTTAGTCTTATCCGGAAGTAGCACATTCATTACTAGACACTATAGACAAAACTTGATTCATCCTTAATCTAATATATAAACCCTTAATCCTACCATAAGATATAACTTCTCTATAAACCTCTCCATGCCCTTAGCTCGAAGCCATCCTATCTTAGACTTAACTCGAAGCTAACCATAATTATCTCTCATTCCAGTGCTTTTCATATCCCTAACCATAATCTTGATTCAATTCTACCATTATAACAACAAAACATATCCCAGCTTATGGGCCTTTCTCAAAAAGAACAAAAAATGTTTCTGTCAGATTAGCCAAAATCATGCATTATACCACAAAATATTGAAAACAAGAAAGTGCTGCCTCTGAATATATTTGATAAAATGAAAAGTTTAGCTCAAGAAAAACAAATCTAGAAAAAATAATTATTACATTTTATGAACTTGATGTAAAGCTGATCAAATAAAATATATCCCGAAAAACACATGAGTTGGTTATAGGTCTAGAAAATTAACCCAAGGTTATTAAGGATCATGTTCCAGTCAAGCAAGAGCAAACTTGAATTTGACTTGAAATCCAAGAGGGAAACAATGGTCCCTCGTGGGAAAATGCTGAAACTGAAACTAAATTCATTAGTCAAGAAAAGTTAAAGCCAAAAAAATGGTTTGATTTGTACACGAATGAAACATAAAAATGTATAATTATGAAAAGTTAAATATCAATGTATGATTATATGATTATGAAAATTAAATATTAAAGCATGACAATGCGATTTGTTAATTCCTTTTCTTTTCTTTTTCAATCCTCTTTTTTCTTTTTTCTTTTTTTAGATAAGACTTGTAATCTTCTTATTAAAGGATCAACAAATAATTTGCATACTATTTGGATAATTCAAATTTGCTAGTGACCAAAGTTATCTTTATCGAACAAATTATTTTGTTGGACAAAGGGAAAAGCCTAAGGATCCATAAGGAGAAATGCATAAAATTTATAACCCTGTGTACGCATACATGGCATGACAGGATATAGAAATGGATGTGAAGTATACACCGGAGAAATTTCTAATGAGAATATAATTGGTATTGATAGTCCTTACGGAGAAAAATAGGATCTAATTTGCCTGCAGAAGACTGCAATCTAGTCCATACAAGTCTTTCTCAACTTTGATGAGAAAGACACTTCTAGAGAATTTATTTGCTGATAATTGACACATAAAGCATCAGTTAGTTGGAGAAATTTAGCATCTTTAATGTGAAAGATATTTCCAGCGACCAATTTGTTTCCAGATGAATAACAGGTGTTTCAGTTGACAGAGACTTTGACAGAGCCTGTATTACCGACAAAAGGGAAAAGACCTTCTCTGTTGACTCAGCCAATAACGTGAAAATTGAATACAAAACACTTAAGCCTGCCAGTATTTTACATCCACACCAGCATATCGGTTCCCAGCTCCTATAATATCACGCTCCGCTTTTCAAAATACGTGGAAACGAAGTCGCGACGAGCGTCGGCAACGTATATATGCGAGAAAAGTACCCCACGCTTATACGTTAAGCTTAAAGTAACCTGAACAAGTTATATAATCATTATGGTAAATCAACATCACTGTAATGTCACATATAAACATCTACACATGATAACAAATAAATAAAGGAATAGAGCAAGCATGAGTCCAATGCATAGAATCAAGAAAGCAATGGAATAAAGAAGAGACAGAAATTGTCGAGAAAAAATGATCGAGTAAGAGAGAACTCCGGCTCCTCAAGATGCATGTGATCCTCTCCCAATACCTGATCAGTAATAAATAGCCATATAGATCTGGATAGGCAAATTCAAAGAGTCAGAACTTCTAATGAATGTGTAAGAATAAACTAGAAAGTATATGTGCATATAACATGTGAGCAGATAAAGAAAATATATATATTGGAATAAGAAAAGGCATGAATAAATTAAATAAACAGTAATGTGAATAGCACACAGTAGAATACGAGTCCAGTCAAGTATTCAATAAGGTGTCTATCACGATATATATATCAGACGGGTAGAGTCAGTCAGTATTAGAGTCAAATGTCCAATAAGATCAGATTTATCATTGGGTGTCCAACATACATACATGTATCAAGCAAACAATCAGTTACAATACATTTGAACAGTTCATTATCATTTATTATGTCAGCGAACACCAGTTACCACCCGTAATAGACGCATCCTATACTGCGCCTACCACATGAGTCAATCGACGTCCTAAATTATTGAAATTAATAGAAGAGACATTGTCCATACTTTAGGTGAGTTTCGTACATACCAGAAATCACGGCCCAATCACTTGACGCAGAATCAGGTCCTACCGTTAGGTAGTCAAAAACAGTAATAATAACATATGAACAATACGTGATGTCAGTCATTCTCTGGAACCCTGCAGTGGAACCGTATCTCGGTTGCGCGACATGTATCCTAGGTCCACCCAAAATACAAATAATGTCTCCTCCATCAATTTCCCAATTCCGGTGTAAGTTGTTCAATTTCTTTATTATTTAGATCAATCAATATCCATATTATTTCGATTACTGGGACGATACGGTGGCAGTAACAATATCAATGATGTAACAATAACAATATGACAATATTACCGCGTAAACGGTAGAACAATGAAACAATGCATGTGTTATGGTCCGACAATATTTTCCCAATAACTTTTAATAACATGAATATAATAACAAGACCGGATACTACACAATAGATAGTCTCATCTAGAACTGATCAATATCATCCATCTGCACTAAGATACAATAGTAACTGATTCATAAACTTATAGTCTCAATACAATCATCATGAATCATTAAGTATCACTTCATGATAAAGTATATAATATAATAAACTACCGTCTCAATGAACCAATAATCGATTCTCTCGTTCATGTCAATCTACTCTAGTCTTTTATCTTATTAGTATATTAATCTTCTAATCACAAATATATCAGAGTCTCACATAAACAGTCAGCTACATATAATCATACCCTCACTATCGAATAACAGTAAGATCATCGATCAAGATCATCACATATTCTCGCTTTTAAAGATCAACCACAACATCCATATATTAAGATAACAATCCGACTGTATACAAGTCTGAACCATTAGATCTGACCAATCCAGTCAAACACAAATTCATCAACCCAAAGTCATCTACACTCAATCAAGTCTACGGATAATTCCAAGTCTAAAATCTCTTTCTTTTGATAAAGAATCTCCAAATTAATCAATCATCAATATCCAACTAATCTCTCACCGGTTTTATCACCAACCAAGATTAATCAATTCTACTGACAATGTCACTCAGATATTCACTCATATATTACCATCATGAATCAGTCAAATTCAAGATTCAAATCTGATTATAGTCTAAGTTATATCACTAATAGTTCAAATCCCAAAATGATAACGAATCCACTTGAAATGATAAGGTAATGATGTCTCAGAATCAAAAACAGTGAATCTATATACATTGTTATCATAGATATATTTGATCCATCATCATTGAAATACCCTACCCTCTCATAATATAATAATCCATAATGATTACTATTCTACAACATATCCGTAAAATCCATCCATACAAACTACTCTGATCCAATTCATAATTTAAGTCATATACTACTCCAATACAGTCTCCTAACTAATTCAAGTATTAGCATGCCCAAAAAATTAAAAAAATATCAAAATACATAAAGAGAGACTCCCAATCTCAATGGTAAATGTTGATCTTATAATCAATGACGATGTATATATAGTCCACGTATCAACTACTGAACACTAACTCCTAACATCAAGTTGGCAATCTGTCGAATACATTCCAGTCTCAAAATATCACTACACAAGTACGGATATCAATGAAGTGAGCATGGTCATGAGCAGAATAATGCAGAATAATACAATCATTCGCATGAAATAATAAAATAAGACTCTGAAATTGAAATAGCCAATAAACAAACACTCACATGAAATGACATGTTTTAGGACCGAATCGTCATCTGGTCTTCATTGCACGTACGGATCTCCGAATCATCACATAGATCGGTTTTCGAATCATCAGTGTATCGGGTTCATAACGAACATTAATCCAGAACAGATCTGGGTCTTCTGTTATAGGGTTCAAACCGCACGAACAAGTTTGCATCGCTGTAACATATAATCAAACACATATACCCACAAGTACACATAAATAAACATGTACACACCCCTATACATATATATACGAGTATATACATACATACACAATCATGCATACACTCAGGCATACACAATACTCACACACTTATAATTATGCATACATTTATACATATATATACACTCTTACATAAACATATACAACAAACATGCACACCTCCATGCACATGTAGCACATATCCACAAATATACCATCACATAATAATTTATGCACACTCAATCACAACTGACACATACATAAATACATATATAATAACATAGAACTAGAGAGGGAGAGAGGGCGCACTCATGGTGTAGGAGGAGACATGGTCGGGAGAAGGCTGCGGCAGAGCTTACTGGAGGAGGCACAAGCCGCGGAGGGAGAGAAACTCACAGCTGGCCATGGAAAGTTCGACGACAGAGGAGGTCGAGGCCGTGAGGATGTCGGGATGTCGCGAGCTACCGTCGGGGTCTCGCTAGAGAAAAAGGAGGAGGCCGCATGGTGGGTTGGGGCTGCCAGTAAAGGAAAAAGGAGAAGATTAGGTTAGGGTTTTGGTTAAGGATTAGATATTTATTTAGGAGATGTTAATTGGTTATGATCATATAGTTAAGATTAGGATAATTTAAGATTAGATGGTTAGAATTAGGAGATAATGAGAGATTAGGTTAGTTATAATATTTATTTAATTAAGATAACTATAGAATTTAGTAGTTAGGACATATGAGGATTGGGTTGGTTAAGATTTAAATTTGATGGATAGGATTAGATAGGATTAAATAGGGAGAAAGAGATATAGTGTTAGTGATTGGCAGTTAAGATATAGAATTACATAGTTAGGATTTAGGATTTAGTTGATATGATAAGAATTAAAATAGATTTAAGATTAGTTAGAATTTTATTTTGAAATAGAATTAGCTGAGATTGTGATTTTGAAAATAGAATTTAAATTTGGGTAAGTTAGGATAGATATGATTTTTCTTAGGATTTAGATTAGGATTAGTACTCTGGATTAGAATTTGAATTATGAGTTGATTTGTTAGGATAAGGATCGGGTTTAGATCTTGGGTGTTGGGTATGGGTTAATGGGTAAAGATCTCAATCGTAATGAGTTATGAGCTAGAAAAAGGAAAAGATATGAATTATAATAATATCAACAATAATAAATACTAATAATCAAAATGAGATAGTAGTAATAACAATAAAATTATCAATATTAAAAGTATTATCTAATAATACTTCGTAAGAATACTACCATTAATAATAATGACTAAAATAATACAATAAGAATAAGAATAATAACAATATCAATACTAATAATAATAGTAACTACAATAATAGCAACAATAGTAATGAGAAAAATACTAGCTAATAATTAAAATGATAATACTTAATAATGTTAAATATACATATAAGGCCAAAATACGATTTACTATCTTAAAATAAATTGGACTATAAATCAAGTTAAAAAATAATAATAAAATAACCATTAAAATAAAATAAATAGTTTAGAAAAATAAAAATACAGTATTTTAGACCAGGGATATTACATTCTAGCCACCTTATAAAAATTTCGTCCTCAAAGTTTCAATAAAGTAGGGAATGACAAAAATCAAATTAATGGAGAAGATAAAACTTTCCCGCCGCTTCTCACTGTATTATGGGTCCACAATGTTCACGCAGCGTGCTCTGATCTCCACTGCCAGCTTCGAAATGGAGTAATCGGTTCCAAAAGACAAGATCAGGAGAAATAGAATTAAAAAAGTATAGAAATCAAGATGAAATCCAGATCACTCTAAAAAAGAGTTGAAATTAGAGATATCAAAAGATTCAAGCGATGGATTCTAAAAGGGAGGATGATCAATTCTCAAGTGGACTTAGTATCATCATGTGAGTAGTATATGTTTATTGCAGTGTAAATATAATTGTCTCAGGTTACAGGTATGAATTATGTTCTTTTTATATGTCGAACCTGGCTCTAATACCAAGAAAACTCTGCCACGCCCCGCTTTCCAAAATACGTGGAAACGGAGTCGCGACGAGAGTTGGCGACGTATATATACGAGGAAAATACCCCACGCATATACGTTAAGCCTAAAGTAACCTGATCAAACTATATAATCATTATGGTAAATCAACATCACTGCAATGTCATATATAAATATCTACACATGATAACAAATAAATAAAGGAATAGAATAAGTATGAGTCCAATGCATAGAATCAAGAAAGCAATGGAATAAAGAAGAGACAGAAAAGTCGAGAATGATCGAGTAAGAGAGAACTCCGGCTCTTCAAGATGCCTATGATCCTCTTCCAATACCTGATCAGTAATAAATAGCCATAGATCTGGATAGGCAAATTCAGAGAGCCAGAACTTCTAATGAATGTGTAAGAATAAACTAAAAAGTACATGTGCATATAACATATAAGCAGATGAAGAAAATATATATACTGGAAAAAGAAATGGCATGAATAAATTAAATAAACAGTAATGTGAATAGCACACAGTAGAGTATGAGTCCAGTCAGGTATTCAATTAGGTGTCTATCACGATATATATATATATATATATATATATATATATATATATATATATATATATATCATGCGGGTAGAGTCAGTCAGTACTAAAGTTAGATGCCCAATAAGATCAGATTTATCATTGGGTGTCCAACATACATACATGTATCAAGCAAACAATCAGTTACAATATATTTGAATAGTTCATTATTAGTTATTATGTCAGCGAACACCAATTGCTACCCGTAATTGACGCATCCCATACTACGCCTACCACGTGTGCCAATCGACGTCCTAAGTTATTAAAATTAATAGAAGAGACATTGCTCATACTTTAGGTGAGTTTCGTACATACCCGAAACCACGGCCCAATCACCTGACGCTGAACCAGGTCCTACCGCTATGGTAGTCAATAACATTAATAATAACATATGAACAATACGGGATGCCAATCATCCCCCGAAACCCTGCAGTAGAACTGCATCTCGGCTGCGCAACCTGTATCCTAGGTCCACCCAAAATACAGATGATCTCTCCTCCATCAATTTCCCAATTCCGGTGTAAGTTGTTCAATCACTTTATTATGTAGATCAATCAATAACCATGTTATTTCGATTACTGGGACGATACGGTGTCAGTAACAATATCAATGATGTAACAATAATAATATGACAATATTATCATGTAAACAGTAGAACAATGAAACAATACATGTGTTACGGTCCGACAATATTTTTTTAGTAACTTTTAATAACATGAATACAATAACAAGCCCGGATACTACACAATAGATAGTCTCATCTAGAACTGATCAATATCATCCATCTGCACTAAGATACAATAGTAACTGATCCATCAACTTATAGTCTCAATACAATCATCATGAATCATTAAGTATCACTTCATGAAAAAGTATATAATATAATAAACTACCATCTCAATGAATCAATAATCGGTTCTCTCGTTCATGTCAATCTACTCTAGTCTTTTATCTTATTAGTATATTAATCTTCTAGTCACCAATATATCAGAGTCTCATATAAACAGTCAGTTACATATAATCATACCCTCACTATCGAATAACAGTAAGATCATCGATCAAGATCATCACATATTCTCACTTTTATAAAGATCAACCACAACATCCATATATTGAGATAACAATCCAACTGTATACAAGTCTGAACCATTAGTTCTGACCAATCCAGTCAAATACATATTCATCAACCCAAAGTCATCTACACTCAATCAAGTCTACGGATAATTCTAAGTCTAAAATCTCGTTCTTTTGATAAAGAATTTCCAAATTAATCAATCATCAATATCCAACTAATCTCTCACCGGTTTTACCACCAATCAAGATTAATCAATTCTACTGATAATGTCACTCAGATATTCACTCATATACTACCATCATGAATCAGTCAAATCTAAGATTCAGATCTGATTATAGTCTAAGTTATATCACTAATAGTTCAAATCCTAAAATGATAACGAATCCACTTGAAATGTTAAGATAATAATGTCTCATAATCAAAAACAGTGAATCTGTATACATTGACATGAGAGATATATTCGATCCATCATCATTGAAATACCCTACTCTCTCATAATATAATAATCCATAATGATTACTATTCTACATTATATCCGTAAAATCCATCATACAAACTACTCTGATCCTATTCACAATTTAAGTCATATACTACTCCAATACGGTCTCCCAACTAATTCAAGTATTAGCATGCCCAAAAAATTAAAAAAAATATCAAAATACATAAAGAGAGACTCTCAATCTCAATGGTAAATGTTGATCTCATAATCAATGACGATGTATATATAGTCCAAGTATCAACTACTGAACACTAACTCCTAACATCAAGTTGGCAATCTGTCGAATACATTCCAGTCTCAAAATATCACTACTCAAGTACGGATATCAATGAAGTGAGCATGGTCATGAGCAGAATAATACAAACATTCGCATAAAATAATAAAATAAGACACTGAAATTGAAATAGACCAATAAACAAACACTCACATGAAATGACGTGATTTTAGGACCGAATCGTCGTCTGGTCTTCACTACACGTACGGATCTCCGGATCATCCCATAGATCGGTTTACGAATCACCAATGTATCGGGTCCATAACGAACATAAATCCAAAACAGATCTTGGGTCTTCTGTTATTGGGTTCGAAGCGCACGAACAAGTCTGCATCTTTGTAACATATAACCAAACACATATACCCACAAATTCACATAAATACACATGTACACTCCCCTATGCATATATATACGAGTATATACATAGATACACAATCATGCATACACTCAGGCATACACAATACTCACACACTTATAATCATGCATTCATTTATACATACATACACACTCTTACATAAACATATACAAAAAACATGCCACCTCCATGCACACGTAGCACATATCCACAAATATACCATCACATAATAATTTATGCACACTCAATCACAAATGACACATACATAAATACATACATAATAATATAAAACTAGAGAGGGAGAGAGGGCGCACTCACGGTGCAGGAGGAGACATGGTGGGTGAAGGCCGCGGCAGAGCTTACTAGAGGAGGCAAAAGCCGCGGAGGGGGAGAAACTCACAGCTGGCCATCGAGAGTTCGACGCCAGAGGAGGCCGAGACCCCGAGGATGTCGGGATGTCGCGAGCTGCCGTCGGGGTCTCGCTAGAGAAGAAGGAGGAGGTCGCATGGTGGGTTGGGCTGCAAGCAAAGGAAGAAGGAGAAGATTAGGTTAGGGTTTTGGTTTAGGATTAGATATTTATATAGGAGATGTTAATTGGTTATGATTATATAGTTAGGATTAGAATTATTTAAGATTAGATGGTTAGAATTATGAGATAATGAGAGATTAGTTTAGATAGAATATTTATTTAATTAAGATAACTATAGAATTTAGTAGTTAGGATATATGAGGATTAGGTTGGTTAAGATTTAGATTTAATGGATAGGATTAGTTAGGATTAAATATGGAGAGAGAGATATAGAGTTAGTGATTGGTAGTTAAGATATAGAATTACATAGTTAGGATTTAGGATTTAGTTGATATAATAAGGATTAAAATAGATTTAAGATTAGTTAAGATTTTATTTTGAAATATAATTAGTTGAGATTGTGATTTTGAAAATAGAATTTAGATTTGGGTAAGTTAGGATAGATATGATTTTTGTTAGGATTTAGATTAGGATTAGTACTCTGGATTAGAATTTGAATTATGATTTGATTTGTTAGGATAAGGATCGGATTTAGATCTTGGGTGTTGGGTATGGGTTAATGGGTAAAGATCTCAGTGGGAATGGGTTATGGGCTAGTAAAAAGGAAAAGATATGAATAACAATAATAATAACAATAATAAATACTAATAATCAAAATGAGATAGTAGTAATAATAATAAAATTATCAACATTAAAATATTATCTAATAATACTTGGTAAGAATACAACCATTAATAATAATGACTAAAACAATACAATAATAATAAGAATAATAACAATATCAATACTAACAATAATAGCAACTACAATAACAATAACAATAGTAATGAGAAAAATACTGGCTAATAATTAAAATGATAATATTTAATAATGTTAAATATACATATAAGGCCAAAATACGATTTACTATCTTAAAATAATTTGGACTATAAACCAAGTTAAAAAATAATAATAATATAACCATTAAAATAAAATAAATACTTTAGAAAAATAAAAATACAGCATTTTAGACCAGGAATATTACATATAAATGGGCCTGTGGCTCGAGCTGGTGTCAACCACCACTTGTTTTCTTGCCTTCTGCTCTTCTGAAAGCAAGATGAGAAATAAATTCACAGCAGATCACAAGTCAGTGGAAGACTTTGAAAGTGACAAGGCTGCTATTGACAACTTGTAGACTGAACTGTGTCCCCAACATTATTTTGTGCAGGAAGTCAATTAACATCACTCGTAAAGAATTCAGATTCTATATCATTTAAAACATTAATTAGGTTACAAATTATAATATACATGTACCGTTAACAAAATGTACAACGTGTGTGTATATATAGAACAGTTCTCATGAATTTGTGTGAGAACTTTTATATGGGTCATCTGATCTGATAGAGGCATGAATTTATTTGATGTGATTTATTAAATCCGACAGCCTACATAAAAGTACTCACAGAAATCCGTGAAAACTGTTCTTAGGATATATATATATATATATATATATATATATATATATATATATATAGGGTAAAGTGTTCCTAGTAGATGTCCTTAGATTACAATCTAAGGAGACGGCTTAAAACTCCAACATCTCTGATCGCACATTATCATCTTCATATTTTAATATGTATACATATAAAAATTTAGGTGATTTGAAATTAGTTTACTCATTGATCTAATCGTTCCACTTTGTTCTACTGTTAAAAACTGTTATTGTTTGAACTCAAAGAAAATAGAATAAACAAACTCTAAATCACATGATTTTTTATATGTGTACATCTTAGAACATGAAGAGAATAATATTGTGGTCGGATCATGAAAAAATCAGGATGTTAGAGTTTTAAACCGTCTCCTTAGATTGTATTTTAAATACTTCTTGCTCATGCTTCAAGTAGGGAAAAAATGGACGGCCTATAATGAGTTGGTTAGTTTAACGATGTAGAACATTTAAAACCTAACAAAAATTAGTTTGTAGGGGTTTTAAATGTGTAGATCAGGATCAAATGGCCGAATCGAGAATTTGTATGTCTAAAGACATAGATCTAACTGATCGAAGCGGAACCGGCACTTGAAATGTGTATTTTATGAAATCAGTGAAATTCTTGTGTGTGCTAATATTCCCTTGATACTTCCGTTATAGCATTGGTTCAACGGGTCGAATTCACAGGGACGGGAGGTGATAGAAGCATTAACAGTTCTTATTCACGTCGGTTGTTAACAAGTCTTCTTTGTTAAAAGAATGAAAAAGAAAATAAAAGAAAAGAAATCCAGAAGTGATAGGTGAAGAAGACGATGAAATTGGCGATGAGAAAACAAATAAGAAATGATTGTGGAATCGATGGAAGAAAACAAGAAAGTAGAAATGAGAAATAAAAGAAAATGAAATAAGAAGTGGTTTTGGAAAAATGATAAAAGAGTTTGGAAAATAGTTTTTAAAACAAAGTAACAAGAAGGAAAAGAACTATAAAAGAAAACTCATGACTACTAACTACTAATTGCTTCACTAACCATGCTAACCTCTTAGTGATAGTTGCCTCACATGAATCCTTGGCCATCACTAATCCTTGACTTCAAGAGATGATACAGAGTATAGCACATAAGATTATTCTTCAACATTTAAACCACACATACATATCACAGAATAAGTTGCAAGCTATTATTAGATCATCAAAACCGGTTAGAGGTGAGCATGAAATAAAAAGACATTGCAAATTAGCAAGTTAATGGGTTAGATGTTAGAAATGTTAGAATGCTAGAATCCATCATCATGAGCCATCAATGGCTCTTGCAAGAGCAAGGCCTTGTAGAGACTATTAGATTCATGTGGATTATCAAGTAAGTGGTTAGATGGTTAGTGGTTAGTAGTAAGATTGCCATGAGAAGAAAAATTAGCTAAGCATCATGTAGAAGATGGAGAAGATTACAATGGAGAAGAAAGGAGATACCTTTACATAGATTATCACCATCTATTACATCAATCTCTCTCTTTCTCTCTCTGAATCTCTCAGCCCTAATACACGATCTAAAAACAAAATAAAAATATAAAAGAAAGAAGAACACCTATACTACACTACACTAAATGTGAAGTCTTGAGTTGCAAGTCTTTGTCTGTCTCTTATAATTTCATTTAAAGTCACTTGTTACTCAAGCTGTTCATCTTTTGTCACATCTAATCCAGTCTTTCTTCTTTTCTTCACAAGAAAATCATCCAAAGCTTCTTCAATGGATACTTTCGTGATCTTCTTAATATTTGAGAAATAGTGTTTTATCACCCCCGGTCCTTCAGTGTACAAATCTTATTTATAATGAAAGCTACCCTATTGATTGGTAGACCAAACGTTAGGAAAACATCCTCTACTGTTAACTCAATTAGTTTGCTCTCAATAAGAAAGATCCTTGACTCGCTATCATACTGGTATATAATTTTCAGTACACTTATGTTTGATTTCATGCCTTTTTCAGCACCAAACTCCTTGTTGTAGAAGGCTATGAAAATTGCACCAAATGGGGTCTCCTTCATTGAATTCACAAAATTTGCCTGAATGTGCTTTTTGTATTTTCTGATGAATTTGCACATAGGTTTTAGGCTCGATCTCATAGGACGAACCTTCAGTTCTTACTTACGTATAGATGCAGAAACATTAACATAAGTATAAAATTTAAAAAAAAACATGGTCACAGTTCTTTTAAATAAATTTGAAAAAGACAAATGACTGCGACGTTGGTCGCAACAGTAGATAATAAATTATATTACTCTGCGACACTGCGACAGAGATCGTATTTTTCTAATTAACCCAATTAATTAACTAATGAGGACCTTGTTCAATGATTCAAAGTACTGCGACTCTTATTTCATCATAATGCGACCAAGGTCGCAGTATCTTATTAAAGTAACTTAGAAGAACAGACTTCGCCCCAGTCCCAAAAAAAAGAGAGAAGGGACGATAACACTGCGATCAAAAAAAATAAT
Organism: Agave tequilana; assembly: GCA_038442645.1. Lineage (NCBI taxonomy): Eukaryota > Viridiplantae > Streptophyta > Magnoliopsida > Asparagales > Asparagaceae > Agave > Agave tequilana. The sequence continues at coordinate 148,965 of JAVJIF010003473.1, read as the reverse complement.
CTTAAAGACAAAATGGACGTTAATAAAATTTTTTAAAAAAAATATTCTCAGACTGCTACCTAGGTCGTAGAAATATATTAATTTAATATAAAAAACTACGACGCAAATCGACAAAGTGGAAATACTATGACCTTGGTGGCCTTGGTCGCAGTGTTAAAAAATTTAAAAATTTAAAATAAAATCTCTAATAAGATCGTTAATTCCTATTTTCCTTTTTAAACTGTAACATTGATCAAAGTTTCAGGGTAGAAAATTAAAAAATATTGTTTAAAATCGCATAAACAGATTTAATTTTGATTCTTACTTTTTTTAAACAAAAAAAGTAACTTTTACTCTTGCGACTACGGTCGCAAGCTTTTAAAATTAAAATTTTAAAAAAGTATTATTTTCTTCTTTAGAATAAAAATTCTTGAAAATTTTAAGAAAAATTAAATATTTGCCGGAAAAATTTAGTATTATTTTCTTCTTTGGAATAAAAATTAAAATTGAATTAAAAAAATCAGTGCAAGAGTCACTTTCAAATCGAAGTTAAATTAAAACAGAAAATTTTTTAAAAACAAAAAAATTTAAATTACAGCTGAAAAAATCAAAATATTAAGGGCTACAGAACCCAAAAAAATTAGGTTATCTAGATTTCCCTTTTATCTTTTTTCGCGGATGATTTCTTGGGCGCCATCTTGATCAAAACTTTGTTTTAAAAAATAAATTTTTTAACACAGTTGTTTGTAAAGTTTAGAAATCAAAAACACTAAATATTTTCGAATTGATGAACTAAAAAATTTAGATCTGTAATTTTTTTTCAAAGGAATGTTTTACAGACAGTAAAAAGTTGTAAGTGAGGGTATTTTAGTCAAAGCAATTGTTGAAGTGACTGATGGCTTATTCGAGCAGGTTTTTGGTTTTTATCCGCCAAAATTTTTGACAAATGCGTGGCTATTATGTTGCCGCGTCCCACCGGCTGAGAAACTCTCTCTGCTGGCGGCTGAGGTACAGTGACCCTATATATATACATACATACATACATACATACATACATACATATATATATATATATATATATATATATGTATGTATGTATGTATGTATGTATGTATATATATAGGGGTCACTGTACCTCAGCTGGCACCTGAGAGAGTTTCTCAGCCGGTGTGATATGGCAACATAATAGCCATGGATTTGTTATTAATTTTGGACATCAGTCACTTCAACATTTCTATTGACGAAAATACCCTCACTCACAACTTTTTACTATATGTAAAACCTTTCCTTTCAAAAAAAATTACAGATCTGAAATTTCAGTTGATCAATCCAAAAAATTTAGTGCTATTGTTTCCCAAATTTTCCGACCATATTCGTTCAAAAAAATTGTTTTTCTTTAAAAAAAGATCTGATAAAGATTGCGCCAAAGAAATTATCCGCGGAAAAAGGTAACTGGGAAACCTAGAAATTTTTTTTTTGGTTCTGTAACCCTTAATAGTTATTTTTTTTATGTTTTGATTCCCTTTATTTTTCAGAAAAAATCCTATTTTAATTTAACTTCAATTAAAAGTGTCTGATGAACTGAATCTTTTCGGGAAAACTTTGGTTTTTCTTAAAATTTTCAAGAATCTTGGTTTTTATAAATAAATTAGTTAAATATTTTATTTTTGTAAACTTGCGACCATGGTCGCAAATAAGAGAGAAAAAGTCGCTTTTTTTATTTAAAGAAGTAAGAATAAAAAATAAGTATATTTATGCGATTTAAAACAGTTTTTTTATTTTTTACACTGAAACTTTAAATCAAGTTTATAGTTTAAGATAGAAAGAGATTTATTTTTTTATATTTTTTAATATTTTAACACAGCGACCAAGGTCAAAAGTTATTTTTTTCATTCCCTTTTATGCCAACTTGGGTCGCAGTTATTTGTATTAGCGCCTTAGGTTTATGCGACCATGGTCGCAGTCTTTAAAAAAATTATTTGTTTTAAAAATTATTCACGTCCGTTTTTTTAAAGATTTTTTTCTAAAACTATGCGACTGATGTCGCAGTGTTGCCTTCCGTTTTCACTTTTTTGGGGTTCTGGTCCCAGTATGTTAAACTAAGTTATTCTAATTGGATACTGCGACCCTAGTCGCAGTATGATGATATAAAGGCCCCTTCATGGTAAATTATTTGGGTTAATTAGAAATTTGCGTCGTCTGTCGAATTGTAATATAACAGTGCGACCTTAGTCGCAGTATTTTATGTTTTACTAAGCTTAATTGGACACTGCGACCCTAGTCGCAGTATGAAAAAACAAAGGATGTCATTGTTAATTATTTTGTTTAATTCAAAAATTCCGACCAATGGCGCAGTGTAATATATCAGTGCAACCTTGGTAGGAGTGTATTATAGCTATTAACGATTATTGCGACCAAGGTCCCAGTCTATTTTCTTTTCAGTTTTAATTAAAATACTGCGACCTTGATTTTTAACTAATGTTTTTAATATTTCTCATCTATAGGTAAGCAAAAACTGAAGGTTCGTCCTATGAGATTGAGCCTAAAGCCTATGTGCGAATTCATAAGAAAATTCAAAAGCACATTCAGGACGATTTTGTAAATACGATGAAGGAGTCCCCATTTGGTCCAATTTTCATGGCCTTCTACAATGAGGAGTTTGGTGCTAAAAAAGGCCTAAAATTAAACATTAGTGTGCTAAAAATTGTAGACCAGTATGATAGGGATACAAGGACCTTTTTGATTGGGGCAGACAAATTGAGTTAACAGTAGAAGATGTTGCCTTTACTTTTGGTCTACCTATCAATGGGGCCGATTTTATTATGAATGAGACCTGTATAATGAAGGACAGGGAGTTATAAAATATTATTTCCTTAATATAAAGAAGATCACAAAAGTATCCATTGAAGAAACTTTGGATGATCTACTGGTCAAGAAAAGAAGGAGGATTGAATTAGATGTGACCAAGGATGAACAGCTTGAGTAGCAAGTGACTTTAAATGAAATTATAATGGACAGACAAAGACTTGCGACTGCGACTATAATAAAAAGGACTGCGACTAAGGTCGCAGTTGTAAAGATAGCTTTCACCACTTGAAAAATGGTTTTAATACATACTGCGACCATGGTCGCAGTTCTTAAAATTTCACAGTTAGCAAAAATGTGAAACTATTACTAAAAAAAAGTTAGTAACACTGATTATATTGTTCTATAAAACTCAATCTAGGTCGCAGTTCCATATATGTTACACATACTTTTTCGTGGAAATAAGTATTGTGACTATGGTCCCAGTCAAGACCACATACAAATCCTCATTATAAAACTGCTAATTGCGACCAAAGACGCACTTAAATATAGTCAAATATGATCTGCGACTCTAGTCGCAGTCTATCTTCAAATAACAAAAATACAACATATTGGCCAACATTGTCGCAGTGAATTTTTAAATTTATATTTTCAATTTATTCAAATATTATTTCTGAATAAAAGCATGCGACCGTTTTTAATGTTATTTTCCTAAAAAAATAACTGAGCTTCCAGACATTTCTCCATGTGAATTCAGATCCTACAAAACAAATTGTTGAACTAAATAAAAAGAAATAATTAAAAATCGCACGTCTGAACTATAATAAATAAAACTGCAACAAGGTCGCAGATGTAAAGATAGCTGTAATTTCTGAATAAAACACTGCGACCGTAGTCGCAGTTCTCTGTATGGCCAGGTTTAAAAAAAATGTATATAATAACTGAGAATATTTGTCATTAATATATACTGCGACCTTAAGTCGCAGTTCTTAAAATTTGGTGTATAAAAAGAACTAATTGAAAATCACACGTCTAAACTATAATAAAAAGGACCGCGACTAAGGTCGCAGTTGTAAAGATATGGTTGACCACTGGAAAAATTGTTTAAATACATACTGCGACTTTAGTCGCAGTTCTTACAATTTAGTGTATTAAATTTAAAAACTGCGACTGAGATCGCAGTTAACAAAACTGTGAAATTGAAACTGACAAAAAAATACTTTAGTAAAAGTGATTATATTGTTCTGTAAAACAGAATCTAGGTCGCAGTTCAATGTACATTACAGAAAAATTTTACATATAAGAAATTGCGGGAAAAAAAGGGTAAAATAAAAACCTCTTGATCAAAATTCAAAGATCTCAACCCTTCAATACCGTCAATATTCTGTGAGGAAGTTGAACCAGATGATATATGATTCATATTTAGATCGGGAGACACAAATCGGGGACGATGACGGCATGAATTTGTAGGAGAATTGTTCTACTCCGCCATCGACATTAAACTATAAAAGGACATTTAGGTCTGTAAAGTAAAAAGAAAAAAGAAAAACTTGATCGGAAAATCGCTATTTTTAGAAAAAACTTTATGGTAGGAAAAAGAAAACCTAAATCTGACAACGAGCGCGGAAAAAGAAATAGGGAAAAATAATAATAAACAATAGAGGAACAAAGTACCTTTTACAGAGGGGCATTTAGTAATTCCACTTATTCAAATAGGCGGGCCGCAACTTATTGGTGTGACAAATAATTTGCCACGTCACCGCAGGCTGAGAGAGACTCTTAGCTGTCGGCTGATATATATATATATATATATATATATATATATATATATATATATATATATATATATATATATATATATATATATATATATATATATATATGGGGTTACTGTACCTCAGCCTGCAGGCTGAGAGAGTTTCTCAGCCTGCGGGACGTGGCTACATCACCGCCGCACATCGGTCGCAGAGTGTTGGCGCCAAAAAAATAAAAAAATCCGCCTAAACAATCGTGAAACAAATTGACAAAAATACCCCTTTTATATGACGACTGCGACTACTACCCTTGAAAAAGTAAAAAAAAAACACATTTACTTAAACATTTATCAGTTCCCAATGCGACTATGGTCGCAATAATGAACTGTTTTGAAGTTCATTATAATTTCAAATTATAGTGTATTAACATTTTAACTGTTTTGGATAACTGAACAGTCACCTAGGAAGTATACAATTTTTTGAAAAGGTAGAAAATATATTTGAGAGATATTCACGTGGTCCGAGAGCTTAAACCTTTTGGAATTCCGGGATTAAAAATATATAAAGGGTCATGAGCAAAGGATTAAAAACATACTAAGTTATTTTTTCCAATAAGGAAGACGAAAACAGACTCTTGACGACGAATCTGATTACGATGGTGATGACGAGAAATAGAAGTTTAAAAAAAAGTATTTTGTTACTTTTTTAAATATATATAAATATGTTTTCCAAAGTTAAATGTGACGAAATCTGTTTTTAAATCTCTTTTTTAAATATATTTTGGTACACCTTAGTCGCAGTTGATGACCGTAGTTTTATTAAAATACACTGCGACATTGGTCGCAGTTACTGGTCTTTAGACTTAATCAACAACACAGCGACCTTGGTCGCAGTTCCTCGTCTTTATTCTTAATCAACAAAAAACACGACGACCTTGGTCGCAGTTGATGATCGTAGTCTTAATAAAATACACAGCGACCTTTGGTCGCAGTTGTTGGTCTTTACTCTAAATCAACAACACTGCGACCTTGGTCGCAGTTGCTGGTCTTTTTTCTTAATCAACAAAAAAAATACTGCGACCTTGGTCGCAGTTGGTGACCGTAGCTTAATCAACAAAAAAACACGGCGACCTTGCTCGCAGTTGATGACCGTAGCTTAAATCAACAAGAACACTGCTACCTTGGTCGCAGTTGTTGGTTTTTACTGTAAATCAACAACACTGCGACCTTGGTCGCAGTTTCTGACCGTAGTCTTAATAAAATACACTGCGACCTTGGTCGCAGTTGATGGGCGCAGTCTTAAAAAAAATAATCTGCAAACTTGGTCACAGTTGCTGGTTTTTATTATTAATCAACAACAACACTACGACGAGGTGACACGTCAAACGCAGCAGTTGCTTAGTCGCAGTCTTTGCTGGCAGTTGTTTCTGTTTGCACTATAGGCTTACGCCTGGTCCAAGTTGTTTTGTTTGAAAATGCATGACTGCGACCAAAAAAGATCGAAGTTTATTAAAAAAATAAATATGTTTTTTATTTATGTCCAGTCATTTATATCCACGCATGTAAAAATGATACAAAACGCTCTCTTATACAATAAGATTGAGTGTTACAATACAGGAGTACAAAGAAAGACTACAAAAAAAAGAGTACTTGTTGACTAAAGAGCAGTGGTGTTATTGACGTATTTTTATTTATGTCCAGGCATTTAACTCCATGAATATGAAAATGATACAAAAATCGATCTCTTACTTATACAATAAGATTGAGTGTTACAAAAAAACGACATCAAGAAGACTAAACATAAAAAAAAGAGCCCTTGTTGACTAAGAGCAGTGGTGTTATTGAGGTCCTCGTGTATTAAAAAACTGTGGATTGCGAGGACCACGAACAGTGGTGGTATACAGGTCTGGTGGCAGCAGAAACCCTTCGGTGATGAACATCTCTTCGTCAGAAGCCTCGATGACACTTCTGGGGTGAGAGAGAAGGAGTTGAGACCGCACAGGGTATGCTACCCACCACTATATCCACCACAACCCCCGCCGCCATACCCACTCTGACCATCCACAACCCAGATGGGAGAGCAGATCTCGGTGAGGGTTAGGTCCTCGTCATGACACGACTAAATCTCTTGTACATGACGAGGACCACGACTAAATCCCTTGTACACGAACATCGATCAAGTTCGCCGGACAAAAATATTCTCCCAGTGGCCCAGCGAACCTGAAAAAAAAGGACAATCAAGCTCTGGGTCATCTTCGTCCATGGGGTCATCTTCATCCATGGAGGCAGGAGCCTGTTAGAGTCTCTCAAGAAAGCTGGAATTCTCAGAGCAATTGCTCTCGAAAGAAAACTAAGTATGGGCCGTTTAAAAAAAGGAGAGGGTGAGCCCTATTTATAGGCAGGCCATAATAACCCTAATTAATAGTTCATTAATTCAAAACCGGCGCTGGTGGTCTTTTAATGCCAAACCGGCGCTGGTGGTGGTGGTGTCCAACCACCAGCGCCGGTTTGGCATTAAAAGACATTAACGCATAAACCCAATGAAGAACAGACGAGTGGACAGCAGCTTCGGGAAACAACGAATGGTGCGGGTTCGTCGATGTAGAGTTGACGTTAAAAGATCTCATAAAATCTTTTATGACAGGCCGCGTCTCACGAAGTGACTCCAGGTCGCGACCCTCAGCAAAAACTTTTCATTTTTCATTTAGATTTAAAAAAAAAATGACTTAATCCAAAACAACACTGCGACGTTGGTCGCAGTTTCTGTAATGCGTGCCACCGTGGACGCATTATTTTTTTTAAGACTGCGCTTATCAACTGCGACCTTGGTCGCAGTTGCTGGCGGCTGATATAGCAAAAAATAACACTTCCACCTTGGTCGCTATGCATGTAAATATAAAAGGAAACATCTACCTAACGTACTGCGACCTACGTCGCAGTACATGTAATGCGTGCCACCTTGGACACTATGCATGTTAATATAAAGCAAACATCTACCTAACGTACTGCGACCTACGTCGCAGTCCATGTAATGCGACCCTAAATTGCAATTGCTGGCCATCTTTATCAATAACACCACGGCGACTGCGACCAAAGAATCTGACTAAGGTCGCAGTTTAAATGTACACCAAAAAAAAGAATCTGACATAGGTCGCAGTTTAAATGTACACTGCAACCAAAGACTCTGACTATATTATATACAAAAAAAAAATTAAACTATAAAGTAATATTTTATAGCAGGCCAGTGAGGGTGAGGCATCCGGGCAAAAATTATAATAAACAATAAGGAAAAGTTATCGAAAGGGGTATTTGGTAATTTAACTTCTTCCTAAAAGCGGGCCGCACGCCAGTGACGTCACAAATTGAGCCACGTCACCGCAGGCTGAGAGAGTACTCTCAGCCCGCCGGCTGATATCCATTTTTCTCTCTATATATATATATATATATATATATATATATATATATATATATATATATATATATATATATATATATATATATATATATATGGGGTTACTGTACCTCAGCCTGCAGGCTGAGAGAGTTTCTCAGCCTGCGGGACGTGGCTACATCACCGCCGCACATCGGTCGCAGAGTGTTGGCGCCAAAAAAATAAAAAAATCCCGCCTAAACAATCGTGAAACAAATTGACAAAAATACCCCTTTTATATGACGACTGCGACTACTACCCTTGAAAAAGTAAAAAAAAACACATTTACTTAAACATTTATCAGTTCCCAATGCGACTATGGTCGCAATAATGAACTGTTTTGAAGTTCATTATAATTTCAAATTATAGTGTATTAACATTTTAACTGTTTGGATAACTGAACAGTCACCTAGGAAGTATACAATTTTTTGAAAAGGTAGAAAATATATTTGAGAGATATTCACGTGGTCCGAGAGCTTAAACCTTTTGGAATTCCGGGATTAAAATATATAAAGGGTCATGAGCAAAGGATTAAAAACATACTAAGTTATTTTTTCCAATAAGGAAGACGAAAACATGACTCTTGACGACGAATCTGATTACGATGGTGATGACGAGAAATAGAAGTTTAAAAAAAATGTATTTTGTTACTTTTTTAAATATATATAAATATGTTTTCCAAAGTTAAATGTGACGAAATCTGTTTTTAAATCTCTTTTTTAAATATATTTTGGTACACCTTAGTCGCAGTTGATGACCGTAGTTTTATTAAAATACACTGCGACATTGGTCGCAGTTACTGGTCTTTAGACTTAATCAACAACACAGCGACCTTGGTCGCAGTTCCTCGTCTTTATTCTTAATCAACAAAAAAACACGACGACCTTGGTCGCAGTTGATGATCGTAGTCTTAATAAAATACACAGCGACCTTTGGTCGCAGTTGTTGGTCTTTACTCTAAATCAACAACACTGCGACCTTGGTCGCAGTTGCTGGTCTTTTTTCTTAATCAACAAAAAAAATACTGCGACCTTGGTCGCAGTTGGTGACCGTAGCTTAATCAACAAAAAAACACGGCGACCTTGCTCGCAGTTGATGACCGTAGCTTAAATCAACAAGAACACTGCTACCTTGGTCGCAGTTGTTGGTTTTTACTGTAAATCAACAACACTGCGACCTTGGTCGCAGTTTCTGACCGTAGTCTTAATAAAATACACTGCGACCTTGGTCGCAGTTGATGGGCGCAGTCTTAAAAAAAATAATCTGCAAACTTGGTCACAGTTGCTGGGTTTTTATTATTAATCAACAACAACACTACGACGAGGTGACACGTCAAACGCAGCAGTTGCTTAGTCGCAGTCTTTGCTGGCAGTTGTTTCTGTTTGCACTATAGGCTTACGCGACGTTGGTCGCAGTGTGTCTCTGGTCCAAGTTGTTTTGTTTGAAAATGCATGACTGCGACCAAAAAAGATCGAAGTTTATTAAAAAATAAATATGTTTTTATTTATGTCCAGTCATTTATATCCACGCATGTAAAAATGATACAAAACGCTCTCTTATACAATAAGATTGAGTGTTACAATACAGGAGTACAAAGAAAGACTACAAAAAAAAGAGTACTTGTTGACTAAAGAGCAGTGGTGTTATTGACGTATTTTTATTTATGTCCAGGCATTTAACTCCATGAATATGAAAATGATACAAAAATCGATCTCTTACTTATACAATAAGATTGAGTGTTACAAAAAAACGACATCAAGAAGACTAAACATAAAAAAAAGAGCCCTTGTTGACTAAGAGCAGTGGTGTTATTGAGGTCCTCGTGTATTAAAAAACTGTGGATTGCGAGGACCACGAACAGTGGTGGTATACAGGTCTGGTGGCAGCAGAAACCCTTCGGTGATGAACATCTCTTCGTCAGAAGCCTCGATGACACTTCTGGGGTGAGAGAGAAGGAGTTGAGACCGCACAGGGTATGCTACCCACCACTATATCCACCACAACCCCCGCCGCCATACCCACTCTGACCATCCACAACCCAGATGGGAGAGCAGATCTCGGTGAGGGTTAGGTCCTCGTCATGACACGACTAAATCTCTTGTACATGACGAGGACCACGACTAAATCCCTTGTACACGAACATCGATCAAGTTCGCCGGACAAAATATTCTCCCAGTGGCCCAGCGAACCTGAAAAAAAGGACAATCAAGCTCTGGGTCATCTTCGTCCATGGGGTCATCTTCATCCATGGAGGCAGGAGCCTGTTAGAGTCTCTCAAGAAAGCTGGAATTCTCAGAGCAATTGCTCTCGAAAGAAAACTAAGTATGGGCCGTTTAAAAAAAGGAGAGGGTGAGCCCTATTTATAGGCAGGCCATAATAACCCTAATTAATAGTTCATTAATTCAAAACCGGCGCTGGTGGTCTTTTAATGCCAAACCGGCGCTGGTGGTGGTGGTGTCCAACCACCAGCGCCGGTTGGCATTAAAAGACATTAACGCATAAACCCAATGAAGAACAGACGAGTGGACAGCAGCTTCGGGAAACAACGAATGGTGCGGGTTCGTCGATGTAGAGTTGACGTTAAAAGATCTCATAAAATCTTTTATGACAGGCCGCGTCTCACGAAGTGACTCCAGGTCGCGACCCTCAGCAAAAACTTTTCATTTTTCATTTAGATTTAAAAAAAAATGACTTAATCCAAAACAACACTGCGACGTTGGTCGCAGTTTCTGTAATGCGTGCCACCGTGGACGCATTATTTTTTAAGACTGCGCTTATCAACTGCGACCTTGGTCGCAGTTGCTGGCGGCTGATATAGCAAAAAATAACACTTCCACCTTGGTCGCTATGCATGTAAATATAAAAGGAAACATCTACCTAACGTACTGCGACCTACGTCGCAGTACATGTAATGCGTGCCACCTTGGACACTATGCATGTTAATATAAAGCAAACATCTACCTAACGTACTCCGACCTACGTCGCAGTCCATGTAATGCGACCCTAAATTGCAATTGCTGGCCATCTTTATCAATAACACCACGGCGACTGCGACCAAAGAATCTGACTAAGGTCGCAGTTTAAATGTACACCAAAAAAAAGAATCTGACATAGGTCGCAGTTTAAATGTACACTGCAACCAAAGACTCTGACTATATTATATACAAAAAAAAAATTAAACTATAAAGTAATATTTTATAGCAGGCCAGTGAGGGTGAGGCATCCGGGCAAAAATTATAATAAACAATAAGGAAAAGTTATCGAAAGGGGTATTTGGTAATTTAACTTCTTCCTAAAAGCGGGCCGCACGCCAGTGACGTCACAAATTGAGCCACGTCACCGCAGGCTGAGAGAGTACTCTCAGCCCGCCGGCTGATATCCATTTTTCTCTCTATATATATATATATATATATATATATATATATATATATATATATATATATATATATATATATATATATATATATATATATATATATATTTATATATATATATGGATATATATGGTAGAGTTATAGTACACATAGATGTAACTATGTTAAGTTACACACACCTCTTTCCACCACACAAAATATTTTTTTAAACACCTTGTGGGGACCACTTACATTAATTTTTATTTGTATCTCACTAAGCAAAATTTTTTGTGATTAAAAATGGTGTGTGTAACTTAACTTAGTTACACCTATGTATATTGTAACTCTACCCATATATACTTAACTTTTCTTCTTCATTTTCATTTATCTTTTCTTTTTAAATGGTCACAGTAGATGTATATGAACCCTGAAACATTTATGATAATGATCCAACCAAATAGACCAGAAGCAATGACTTAGTGATATAGAATCTCAGCTCGCCTTGACCATCATGTCATTTACATCATTAACTAGCTTGATCAACATTAAAATTATTCAGCTGGATGAGATATCTGCAAAGGCAATTTAGAGCGCGTTACAATTTAGAATCACCCAAAAAAAAGAAGAGAGAAAACAAAAAGAAAAAAAAAGGAAATCTCCTTGCAAACGGATCTGATTATACTCCAAAAATAGCTTTATAATTGCAGTCCATTGTAGAAGGATAGACATTTCCTCCTAGCATGAATACAGGGCATAAAAATGGATGTGAAGTACAAAGGAGAAATTATAAAAGAGCAGACATTAATAAGCTTTGAAACATGAACTTTGAATGTAAGTGAAGGTGTTTAATATTGCAGGTATCATTCGCAGTCAAAACAATTTGCCTGCAGAAGACTGCAATATACCAAGTCTCCGCTTAATATTCTATCACAGCAATCTAGTCCAACTCTCGTGTTTCTCATCTTTAATCACTTCTAGATGACAGTTGACAGGTGAACCATCAATTAGAGACGACTTTGACAAAGCTAATATCATCGATGGAAAGAAAAGACCTTCGTGGCTTGTTCAATAAAACATGGCAACTGAATGAAAAAAATTACATTGTGTTAAATTTCCTGATAGCAAACTGACAAATTTAACCCTTTCCTTTTTTTTTTCCCCTTTATTTCACAACAGGTTATCTAATCGAACTCACCATATTAATCCCTTTTTCTTAATTCTTTGGCAAATGAAGCCTAAGAGTTTTATCCAATCTAATCAAGTCACCGTTGCTCAGACACATGGTTTCTTAATGTTGTCTTATCTGGAAGTAGTACATTTACTAGACACTACACAAAACTTGATCCATCTTTAATCTAATATATAAGCCCTTAATCCTACCTAAGATAACTTATCCATGCCCTTAGCTCGAACCCATCCTATCTTAGACTTAACTCGAAGCTAACCATAATTATCTCTCATTCCTGTGCTTTTCATATCTCTAACCATAATCTTGATTCAATTCACCAATATAACAACGAAACATATCACACCTTATGGGTCTTTCTCAAAAAGAACAAACAATGTTTCAAAATAGTCAAAATCAAGTCTTAGACTGCAAAATATTGAAAAAAAGGAAGTGCTACATCACACCAGGTTCAACAAATTAAGTCTGAATATATTTGATAAAATGAAAAGGCTAGCTTAAGAAAAACAAATCTAGACAAAATAATTATTACATTATATGAACTTGATGTAAACCTGATCAAAAAAAATATATCCCGATAAACACATGAGTTGGATATAGGTCTAGAAAATTAACCAAGGTTATTAAGAGTCAAGCTGGAGCAATCTTGAATTTGACTTGAAATCCAAGAGGGAAACAATGGTCCCTCGTGGGAAAATGCTGAAACTGAAACTAAATTCATTAGTCAAGAAAAGTTAAAGCCAAATAAATGGTTTGATTTGTACAATAATGAAACATTAAAATGTATAATTATGAAAAGTTAAATATCAATGTATGATTATATGATTATGAAAATTAAATATTAAAGCATGACAATGCGATTTGTTAATTCCTTTTCTTTTCTTTTTCAATCCTCTTTTTCTTTTTTCTTTTTTTAGATAAGACTTGTAATCTTCTTACTAAAGGATCAGCAAATAATTTGCATACTATTTGAATAATGCAAATTTGCTAGTGACTAAAGTTATCTTTATTGAACAAATTATTTTGTTAGACAAAGGGAAAAGCCTAAGGATCCATGAGGAGAAATGCATAAAATTTATAACCCTGTGTACACATACATGGCCCGACAGGATATAGAAATGGATGTGAAGAATACACCGGAGTAATTTCTAATGCAGAGGTTCTTACAGAGAAAAATGGGAATTTCAGATCTAATTTGCCTCAAGAAGACCGCAACATACCAAGTCTGTGCTTAATTTTCTGTCACAGCAATCTCGTCCATACAAGTCTTTCTCAACTTTGATGAGAAAGACATTTCTAGAGAATTTATTTGCTGATAATTGACACATAAAGCATCAGTTAGTTGGAGAAATTTAGCATCTTTAATGTGAAAGATATTTCCAGCGACCAATTTGTTTCCAGATGAATAACAGGTGTTTCAGTTGACAGAGACTTTGACAGAGCCTATATTATCGACAAAAGGGAAAAGACCTTCTCTGTTGACTCAGCCAATAACGTGAAAATTGGACACAAAACACTTAAGCCTGCCAGTATTTTACATCCACACCAGCATATCGGTTCCCAGCTCCTGTAATGTCACGCCCCGCTTTTCAAAATAAGTGGAAACGAAGTCGCGACGAAAGTCGGCGACTTATATATGCGAGAAAAATACTCCACGCATATACGTTAAGCCTAAAGTAACCTGAACAAGTTATATAATCATTATGGTAAATCAACATCACTGCAATGTCACATATAAACATCTACACATGATAACAAATAAATAAAGAAATAGAACAAGCATGAGTCCAATGCATAGATCAAGAAAGTAATGGAATAAAGAAGAGAAAGAAATTGCCGAGAAAAAATGATCGAGTAAGAGAGAATTCCGGGTCCTCAAGATGCTTGTGATCCTCTCCCAATACCTGATCAGTAATAAATAGGCATAGATCTAAATAGGCAAATCCAAAGAGTCAGAACTTCTAGTGAATGTGTAAGAATAAACTAGAAAGTATATGTGTATATAACATGTGAGCAGATAAAGAAAATATATATACTGGAATAAGAAATGGCATGAATAAATTAAATAAACAGTAATGTGAATAGCACACAGTTGAATACGAGTCCAGTCAGGTATTCAATCAGGTGTCTATTACGATATATATATCAGGCGGGTAGAGTCAGTCAGTACTAGAGTCAGATGTCCAATAAGATCAGATTTATCACTGGGTGTCCAACATACATACATGTATCAAGCAAACAATCAGTTACAATACATTTGAACAGTTCATTATTATTTATTATGTCAGCGAACACCAATTACCACCCGTAATAAACGCATCCTATACTGCGCCTACCACGTGTGTCAATCGACGTCCTAAATTATTGAAATTAATAGAAGAGACATTGTCAATACTTTAGGTGAGTTTCGTACATACCCGAAATCACGGTCCAATCACCTATCGCAGAATCAGGTCTACCGTTAGGTAGTCAAAAACAGTAATAATAACATATGAACAATACGTGATGTCAGTCATTCCCTGGAACCCTGCAGTGGAACCGTATCTCGGCTGCGCGACATGTATCCTAGGTCCACCCAAAATACAAATGATGTCTCCTCCATCAATTTCCCCAATTTCGGTGTAAGTTGTTCAATTTCTTTATTATTTAGATCAATCAATATCCATATTATTTTGATTACTAGGACGATATGGTGGCAGTAACAATATCAATGATGTAACAATAACAATATGACAATATTACCGCGTAACGGTGGAACAATGAACAATGCATATGTTACGGTCCGACAATATTTTCTCAGTAACTTTTAATAACATGAATACAATAACAAGCACGAATACTACACAATAAATAGTCTCATCTAGAACTGATCAACATCATCCATTTGCACTAAGATACAGTAGTAACTGATTCATAAACTTATAGTCTCAATACAATCATCATGAATCATTAAGTATCACTTCATGATAAAGTATATAATATAATAAACTACCATCTCAATGAATCAATAATCGGTTCTCTCGTTCATGTCAATCTACTCTAGTCTTTTATCTTATTAGTATATTAATCTTCTAATCACCAATATATCAGAGTCTCACATAAACAGTCAGCTACATATAATCATACCCTCACTATCGAATAACAGTAAGATCATCGATCAAGATCATCACATATTCTCACTTTTATAAAGATCAACCACAACATCCATATATTGAGATAACAATCTGACTGTATACAAGTCTGAACCATTAGTTATGACCAATCCAGTCAAACACATATTCATCAACCCAAAGTCATCTACACTCAATCAAGTCTACGGATAATTCCAAGTCTAAAATCTCATTCTTTTGATAAAGAATCTCCAAATTAATCAATAATCAATATCCAACTAATCTCTCACCGGTTTTACCACCAACCAAGATTAATCAATTCTACTGATAATGTCACTCAGATATTCACTCATATATTGCCATCATGAATCAGTCAAATTCAAGATTCAAATCTGATTATAGTCTGAGTTATATCACTAATAGTTCAAATCCCAAAATGATAACGAATCCACTTGAAATGACAAGGTAATAATGTCTCAGAATCAAAAACAGTGAACCTATATACATTGACATCAGAGATATATTTGATCCATCATCAATGAAATACCCTACTCTCTCATAATATAATAATCCATAATGATTACTATTCTATAGCATATCTGTAAAATCCACCATACAAACTACTCTGATCCAATTCACAATTTAAGTCACATACTACTCCAATACAGTCTCCCAACTAATTCAAGTATTAGCATGCCCAAAAAATTAAAAAAATATCAAAATACATAAAGAGAGACTCCCAATCTCAATGGTAAATGTTGATCTTATAATCAATGACGATGTATATATAGTCCACGTATCAACTACTGAACACTAACTCCTAACATCAAGTTGGCAATCTGTCGAATACATTCCAGTCTCAAAATATCACTACACAAGTACGGATATCAATGAAGTGAGCATGGTCATGAGCAGAATAATGCAGAATAATACAATCATTCGCATGAAACAATAAAATAAGACACCGAAATTGAAATAGTAAATAAACAAACACTCACATGAAATGACATGATTTTAGGACCGAATCGTCGTCTGGTCTTCATTGCACGTACGGATCTCCGAATCATCACATAGATCGGTTTTTGAATCATCAGTGTATTGGGTTCATAACGAACGTAAATCCAGAACAGGTCTGGGTCTTCTGTTATAGGGTTCAAAGCGCACGAACAAGTCTGCATCGCTGTAACATATAACCAAACACATATACCCACAAGTACACATAAATAAACATGTACACACCCCTATACATATAGATACGAGTATATACATACATACACAATCACACATACACTCAGGCATATACAATACTTACACACTTATAATCATGCATACATTTATACATATATACACACTCTTACATAAACATATACAACAAACATGCACACCTCCATGCACATGTAGCACATATCCACAAATATACCATCACATAATAATTTATGTACACTCAATCACAACTGACACATACATAAATACATATATAATAACATAGAACTAGAGAGGGAGAGAGGGCGCACTCACGGTGCAGGAGGAGACATGGTCGGGAGAAGGCCGTGTCAGAGCTTACTGGAGGAGGCAGAAGCCGCGGAGGGGGAGAAACTCATAGCTGGCCATAGAGAGTTCGACGACAGAGGAGGTCGAGGCCGTGAGGATGTCGGGGTGTCGCGATCTACCGTCGGGGTCTTGCTAGAGAAAAAGGAGGAGGCCGCATGGTGGGTTGGGGCTGCCAGTAAAGGAAAAAGGAGAAGATTAGGTTAGGGTTTTGGTTAAGGATTAAATATTTATTTAGGAGATGTTAATTGGGTATGATCATATAGTTAAGATTAGGATAATTTAAGATTAGATGGTTAGAATTAGGAGATAATGAGAGATTAGGTTAGTTAGAATATTTATTTAATTAAGATAACTATAAAATTTAGTAGTTAGGATATTTGAGGATTGGGTTGGTTAAGATTTAAATTTGATGGATAGGATTAGATAAGATTAAATAGGGAGAAAGAGATATAGTGTTAGTGATTGGTAGTTAAGATATAGAATTACATAGTTAGGATTTAGGATTTAGTTGATATGATAAGAATTAAAATAGATTTAAGATTAGTTAGAATTTTATTTTGAAATAGAATTAGCTGAGATTGTGATTTTGAAAATAGAATTCAAATTTGGGTAACTTAGGATAGATATGATTTTTCTTAGGATTTAGATTAGGATTAGTACTCTGGATTAGAATTTGAATTATGAGTTGATTTGTTAGGATAAGGATCGGGTTTAAATCTTGGGTGTTGGGTATGGGTTAATGGATAAAGATCTCAATCGTAATGAGTTATGAGATAGAAAAAAGGAAAAGATATGAATAATAATAATAACAACAATAATAAATACTAATAATCAAAATGAGATAGTAGTAATAATAATAAAATTATCAATATTAAAAATATTATCAAATAATACTTGGTAAGAATACTACCATTAATAATAATATCTAAAACAATACAATAAGAATAAGAATAATAACAATATTAATACTAACAATAATAGTAACTACAATAATAGCAACAATAGTAATGAGAAAAATACTAGCTAATAATTAAAATAATAATACTTAATAATGTTAAATATACATATAAGGTCAAAATACGATTTACTATCTTAAAATAAATTGGACTATAAATCAAGTTAAAAAATAATAATAAAATAACCATTAAAATAAAATAAATACTTTAGAAAAATAAAAATACAGTATTTTTGACCAGGGATTTTACATTCTAGCCACCTTATAAAAATTTCGTCCTCGAAGTTTCAATAAAGTAGTAAATGATAAAAATCAAATTAATGGAGAAGATAAAACTTTCCCGCCGCTTCTCACTGCATCATGGGTCTACAATGCTCCCGCAGCGTGCTCTGGTCTCCACTGCCAGCTTCAAAATAGAGTAATCGGTTCCAAAAGACAAGATCAGGAGAAATAAAATCAAAAAAAGTATAGAAATCAAGATGAAATCCAGATCACTCTAAAAAAAGAGTTGATTCAAGCGATGGATTCTAAAAGGAGGATGATCAATTCTCAAGTGGACTTAGTATCATCATGCGAGTAGTAAATGTTTATTGCAGTGTAAATATAATTGTCTCAGGTCACAAGTATGAATTAGGTTCTTTTTGTATGTCGAACCTGGCTCTAATTCTAAGAAAACTCTGCCATGCCCCGCTTTTCAAAATACGTGAAAACAGAGTCCGACGAGAGTCGGCAACGTATATATACGAGGAAAATACCCCACGCATATACGTTAAGCCTAAAGAAACTAGAACAAACTATATAATCATTATGGTAAATCAACATCACTGGAATGTCATATATAAATATCTACACATGATAACAAATAAATAAAGGAATAGAATAAGTAAGAGTCCAATGCATAGAATCAAGAAAGCAATGGAATAAAGAAGAGACAGAAAATGTCGAGAATGATCGAGTAAGAGAGAACTCCGGCTCCTCAAAATGCATGTGATCCTCTTCCAATATCTGATCAGTAATAAATAGTCATAGATCTGGATAGGGAAATTCAGAGAGTCAGAACTTCTAGTGAATGTGTAAGAATAAACTAAAAAGTACATGTGCATATAATATGTGAGCAGATGAAGAAAATATATAAACTGGAATAAGAAATGGCATGAATAAATTAAATAAACAGTAATGTGAATAGCACATAGTAGAGTATGAGTCCAGTCAGGTATTCAATTAGGTGTCTATCACGATATATATATATATCAGGCGGGTAGAGTCAGTCAATACTAAAGTTAGATGCCCAATAAGATCAGATTTATCATTGGGTGTCCAACATACATACATGTATCAAGCAAACAATCAGTTACAATATATTTGAACAGTTCATTATTATTTATTATGTCAGCGAACACCAATTACTACCCATAATAAACGCATCCCATACTACGCCTACCACGTGTGCCAATCGACGTCCTAAGTTATTGAAATTAATAGAAGAGACATTGCCCATACTTTAAGTGAGTTTCGTACATACCCGAAATCACGGCCCAATCACCTGACGCTGAACCAGGTCCTACCACTAGGTAGTCAATAACATTACTAATAACATATGAACAATACAGGATGCCAATCATCCCCGAAACCCTGCAGTGGAACTGTATCTCGGCTGCGCAACCTGTATCCTAGATCCACCCAAAATACAGATGATGTCTCCTCATCAATTTTCTCAATTCCGGTATAAGTTGTTCAATTACTTTATTATTTAGATCAGTCAATAACCATGTTATTTCGATTACTGGGACGATACGGTGTCAGTAACAATATCAATGACGTAACAATAACAATATGACAATATTACCATGTAAACAGTAGAACAATGAAACAATACACGTGTTACGGTCCGATAATATTTTTTCAGTAACTTTTAATAACATGAATACAATAACAAGCCTGGATACTACACAATAGATGTCTCATCTAGAACTGATCAATATCATCCATCTGCACTAAGATACAATGGTAACTGATCCATCAACTTATAGTCTCAATACAATCATCATGAATCATTAAGTATCACTTAATGACAAAGTATATAATATAATAAACTACCGTCTCAATGAATCAATACTCGGTTCTCTCGTTCATGTCAATCTACTCTAATCTTTTATCTTATTAGTATATTAACCTTCTAGTCACCAATATATCAGAGTCTCACATAAATAGTCAGTTACATATAATCATACCCTCACTATCGAATAACAGTAAGATCATCGATCAAGATCATCACATATTCTCACTTTTATAAAGATCAACCACAACATCCATATATTGAGATAACAATCCAACTGTATACAAGTCTGAACCATTAGTTCTGACCAATCCAGTCAAACACATATTCATCAACCCAAAGTCATCTACATTCAATTAAGTCTACGGATAATTCCAAGTCTAAAATCTCGTTCTTTTGATAAAGAATCTCCAAATTAATCAATCATCAATATCCAACTAATCTCTCACCAGTTTTAACACCAATCAAGATTAATCAATTCTACTGATAATGTCACTTAGATATTCACTCATATACTACCATCATGAATCAGCAAATCTAAGATTCAAATCTGATTATAGTCTAAGTTATATCACTAATAGTTCAAATCCCAAAATGATAACTGTTGACTGAGGTTTTCCAGCACACAAAATATGGTATTTTAGATTGAGAAGTTAAGGTATGCAAGGTGCTCAATACTATCCGCTGTAGCAAAGGCTATGCGGGTCGTGATCCTCAGGGAGGGACTAGCGATGGAAGCGTTTAAGTAAGTTATCTCCTTTTCTATTTATTTTCTTAGTTACGATGTTATTTACAAGAAAGTGTGGTATTTACAATGAAGTGTGAAAAGTAAATTTGAGAGATGGAGATCTAAACTAGAATTAGAAAGAAAGAAAACTATACATACATACCTCTTCTACCTTGCTTACCTTTGATCCGTGCGATGACTTACCTTGTCTTGGAAGGCGTACAAGTATGGCGTATAGGATCGTCCACCTTCTTAATCTACACTACGAAAATAAAAGACAAACTAACGAAGGTTTGTTCATCTCCATAGGCCATCAAGGGCTCTTCTTCGGCTAGGCAGTCTCAACGCAATTGGGTCTCATGGTTCACAAGACATTAGAGAGAAAATAGAAGAAAACAAGAACAAAAGAAACACAAGATTAAACAAGAATAAAAGAACATTAAAAAAAACGAACCTTTGAGTGGATTTCATTATCAATGGAAGAAAAGTAGGCTTACACCGCTGTCACCTCAGTACAATCATGGACTCCTTCCTCCATGAAAGCTTCCTCTACTCTCAGTTACAAAAATTACAAAAAGAAAAACGAAAATAAAATCTAGCCTAAACTACAAGTTAGCCTAAGAAACCCTAGAATTTTCTCTCTATTTTCTGTACGCCCTTTCTTTGTTGCTCTGCAGGCGTATTTATAGGAGCTGGAAGAAGTAGAGTCCCAGTACAACTCTGTCCTGTAACTTGTTATCATGTTGATCACCGAATATGTCTTATCTGCGGATTGAATTAGAATGTTTGATCAACATATGAGTTGTAGGTCTTCCAGTCTTCTTTCTGGAGCATCTTGTATCATTGGATTTGCATATCTGTAGTAAAGTTATGATCTAAATAGTAAAACGTATACAGTCTGAATCCGAATTCTTTGAAATTTACTTTTGCACTCTCCTTCTTTGGCTTTTATCCTCATCCTGCAAGTATTTAGGGTTGAATAGAAGTCTATCCTTCCCTCTTCTTTTAGTATTTACAACTATTGCCCTTAGTAATTTCAATTTTGACATTTAATAATTGCAACTTTTGTATTGGGCTTTAAACATGGGCTTTTGGGCTTCTTTTGAGGCTTTATTGCTTTTATTTTTATTTTTCAAGGCCTGCACACAATAAATCATAAAATATTAGTAAATGTGCAGAATTATAGATATAAATATGAAAATGTGATGGTAAATGTAATGATAAAAATGCACTTTTCACTACCAATCACACCCCCACATTTATCTTTTTGCTCGTCCTTGAGTAAAAATCAAAAAGAAAAGAAAAAGAAAAAGAAAACCTAAACTAACTAACTCACTTTCGTAGGAATCACGATTGCATTTAGCACATGCAACAAGCCGTTAAACCCCTAGGTTACCCTAGAGGACTAGTGTTGTCTCGTGAGGGTTTTCAGCGGATTACACCCACAAAATCCATAAAAAGAAAAAATTTGAAATACTTTTGAAAAGACTAAGTAATCTATAAGTTTTTAGGATCCTCATTTTTATTCATTCTTAAACTTAGTCTTTATAAAGTAAATTGTTATCATTTTAGGTAAGGATCAAAATTGAATTTGTGTATAGTCTTTTTCGTTACCAAAAATCTTATGCATCCTTATGAATTTTTACTAGGAATTCCTTAACTTGGACTTTCATGCCTCTTTGTTTGTTTAATTTTTTTTTTAATATGTATAACTCATCTAATTTTCTTTCGTATAAGCATCAAGGCTTCTTGAGGCCCTCATACCTAACTAATTGACTATTAGATGTGTTAATACATATATAATATTTCTCAGTTTCTTTGGCTTTCTAATCCACCATGTAGCGAACTTAAAGTCGGTGGCTCCCAAACCGGTCGGCTTTAGGGCACCAGGTGAGAAAATACCCCGCGGACTCAAATTCGAGTGAACTAGGCCACAAAACTAAGGACTTTATTTATTTAGACTTCACCTTAAGGCGTGAATACTTATGCTTCTTGAGGCACATGTATCCAGCTTAATTGGTGAATTTTTTTTATTTTAAATTTTTTTATGAGGCACAAGGTCTTTGTCTTAGAATCCTAGATATGCATTAGGTATGCACATTTCATTAAGGTAAAAATTAAGACTAACTATTTATTCAATTTCTCCTCCTATACCTAAAAATTCAACAATTTATTTTTTTTGACCAAGTTTTTAGAAATCCTAATCCTGATTTTCCTAATTCTTAAGATTAACTTAGATTTCTTTCAAAAGATAAGTCAAAATATTGTCCTTTTTATAATTTTTTTTAATTAGCAAATTTTGGTTAGTTTCTAACTATGTTAGTATGTTAGTAAAGCCCACCCCCACACTTATCTCATGCATTGTCCTCAATGTATGAATGTATGCATATATGCATGAAAAAGAACAAGGGAAGGCGGAAGTTACCTTAAGGTGGTGGTTCCGGTGGTGGTCTAATTGGTCCACGAAATGCGGCCCAATCAAGATAATGTGGTAGTTCACGGGACCTACCTTTATTGACCTCTTTTTTATTTACATATTTAAAGTCCCCAGAATGAATAGGATCATGGAAGATCCTCTCGTGAAACTTACTCCCTTTACATGACCAGTCCTGGAAAATCATCATAGAGTCATGGTCTATACCTATGTCCAACAAAAGAATGTGACTTGATAGAATGGTTGACTTGGACTCAAGAATGATCGGTTCAGGAACTAATACCGACTCAGGAAAGAAACTCAAATCAAGTAAGAGTTCAAGAGTCGGGCTAGGTTCAAGAATTGGGTCCAAGTCAAGAAATTGAAACTCAAGTCCACAATCATTTTCTCACAATTGAATGTGACTCAATGTTGGTGATTCAAGTTCAGGAATGATAGGTGTGGGAATCAAAACTGACTCTAAAATATTACCTAAGTCGGGTAACAAAACAGGAGTCAATAATAATTCGGAAATTTGAACTTGATCATAGATTTGGGAATCTAGGTCACATATCTCATTAGTCTCAATCTCATAAAAATTAGAACTTGCCAATTTGTCAAGGGATTTTCAAAAGTATGAAATTGGTCAAGTTCACTATGATGATCTTCAAAAATGAGTGATTCAATTTCATGATCTATGGGCACAGGAATAAATGTTGGCTCAGAAAGTTGGTCCAAATTGGGTAAGGATACTGGAGTCAACATAGATTCGAAGATGGAAACTGAATCGTAAAGTTGGGGATCAGGTTCACATTCACAATCTAATTCAATCTCATTGAAATTAAAACTAGCCAATTTGTCCAAGGATTGAGATTGGTCCAGTTCATATTGATGTGATGAAATTGAATTTGATCAAGGTCTTCTAGATAGGATGATTCTTGGTTCCTATCAACTTGGTTGGTAAGTTCAAGAATGTTTGAAAGTCTAGAAATTTGATCATTCATTATCTCTTGCAACCGATCCACTTTTTCTTCTAACCCATTGAATGGATCATTGGAGGATTGAAACATTGGTGATGTGGGAAAAGACGTGTACGAAGATAATGGTTGAACAGGTGGTTGACCATATGGCTCTGGGGTGTTGAATCCCCATTGACTCTGTGAAGAGTAGTGATGATTATTCCAATCTTGTTCATAGTATTGGGGCTGGGGCATGTAATGATTCGGATAAGACCAATCTGGTTCACTAGGTTGGTTAGAGTTATGATATGCCAGGTTAGTAATATCCGAAAAAGAGGTTGGTGTATAATATGGATCCTCATTAAAATTGAAAAAATTATTGTTATAGGCCATATCACACAAAACAAACAAAAGAAAAAGAAAACAAACAAATAAACAAATAAAAAAGAAAAATTTCTAACCTAAGTTAGGGTAGACCTATGACCTAGACGACTCTTAACTGGTTAGACTGTCCATGGGAGGTAGGGTGCAGACTTTAACCACAAGTTAATCAGCCAGGTCAGGGCAAGAGTGGTGAGAGGTTTTCCGTCAAAGACGTTCCTTAATTAAATAACCACCAATCTTCGGGCTTTCGGCCCTCAATCCCCTTCCTAGACACTGATTTAGCAGGAGTCAACTTCCAGCACTGTTCCCCCTTAGGATAATCTTCTAATTGAGTCCGAGATGTCCCTAGGGCCAACGTCTACTAATTTTAAGTTAGGCTTGGGTTAGTGAGTGCTTGGGATATGATTTTTGGGCTAAGGAAGGGTGATAAAATCCCCACCTTATCTTGTTAATGGGTTATGCCCTTAAAATAAATTTGTGCAAGTGTACAAAATATGTAAATAAGATTCACTCAAAGCATGAAAATTAACCAAGAGATGAGTCCTATTCTACATGAAATGAGAACGTACCTTGCTCCAGCACTCTTCAACAGTAAAATAAAGGAATTGAAAAGACACATGCCTAATATGCAAATGTCTAATCAATTTTTATCTTTAACAATAAGTATTTTACTGTTGATTAATTAGCAGTAAGCAGGTTATCACAGAACAAAGTTTAACAGAGCAGTAGACGGATATTGCAATTTGCAGCAACCTGCAAAAAGATGGATCAGTAGGGAACTACTCAGGCCGCGGTTTCGCGGCAATTGCCGCGTTTCCGCGGCTCTGAAGTAGGCTCTTGTGCTCTGCCTTCGAGGGCAGAGGCACAGAGTTGCTATATGTCCACTTCTGCTGTCAGTTTCCCTGTACTCCAAACCTGCAAACAGAAAGAATAAAAGAATTAGTTAAATTTTTTTTATTTTTAGAGAATAACTTACCGTCCCTCCCCGGCAACGGCGCCAATTTGTTGACTGAGGTTTTCTTGCACACAAAATATGGTATTTTAGATTGAGAAGTAAAGGTATGCAAGGTGCTCAATACTATCCGCTGTAGCAAAGGCTATGCGGGTCGTGATCCTCAGGGAGGGACTAGCGATGGAAGCGTTTAAGTAAGTTATCTCCTTTTCTATTTATTTTCTTAGTTACGATGGTATTTACAAGAAAGTGTGGTATTTACAATGAAGTGTGAAAAGTAAATTTGAGAGATGGAGATCTAAACTAGAATTAGAAAGAAAGAAAACTATACATACATACCTCTTCTACCTTGCTTACCTTTGATCCGTGCGATGACTTACCTTGTCTTGGAAGGCGTACAAGTATGGCGTATAGGATCGTCCACCTTCTTAATCTACACTACGAAAATAAAAGACAAACTTACGAAGGTTTGTTCATCTCCATATGCCATCAAGGGCTCTTCTTCGGCTAGGCAGTCTCAACGCAATTGGGTCTCATGGTTCACAAGACATTAGAGAGAAAATAGAAGAAAACAAGAACAAAAGAAACACAAGATTAAACAAGAATAAAAGAACATTAAAAAAAATGAACCTTTGAGTGAATTTCATTATCAATGAAAGAAAAGTAGGCTTACACCGCTGTCACCTCAGTACAAGCATGGACTCCTTCCTCCATGAAAACTTCCTCCACTCTCAGTTACAAAAATTACAAAAAGAAAAACGAAAATAAAATCTAACCTAAACTACAAGTTAGCCTAAGAAACCCTAGAATTTGCTCTCTATTTTCTGTACACCCTTTCTCTGTTGCTCTGCAGGCGTATTTATAGGAGCTGGAAGAAGTAGAGTCCCAGTACAACTCTGTCCTGCAACTTGTTATCATGTTGATCACCAAATATGTCTTATCTGCAGATTGAATTGGAAAGTTTGATCAACATAAGAGTTGTAGGTCTTCCCGTCTTCTTTCTGGAGCATCTTGTATCATCGGATTTGCATATCTGTAGTAAAAGTTATGATCTGAATACTAAAACGTATACAGTCTGAATCCGAATTCTTTTGAAATTTATCTTTGCACTCTCCTTCTTTGGCTTTTATCCTCATCCTGCAAGTATTTAGGGTTGAATAGAAGTTTATCCTTTCCTCTTCTTTTAGTATTTGCAACTATTTCCCTTAGTAATTTCAATTTTAACATTTAATAATTGCAACTTTTGCATTGGGCTTTAAACATGGGCTTTTGGGCTTCTTTTGAGGCTTTATTGCTTTTATTTTTATTTCTCAAGGCCTGCACACAATAAATCATAAAATATTAGTAAATGTGCAGAATTATAGATATAAATATGAAAATGTGATGGTAAATGTAATGATAAAAATGCACTTTTCACTACCAATCAATAACGAATCCACTTGAAATGTTAAGATAATAATGTCTCAGAATCAAAAACAGTGAATCTATATACATTGACATCAGAGATATATTCGATCCATCATCATTGAAATACCTACTCTCTCATAATATAATAATCCTTAATCATTACTATTCTACAGTATATCCGTAAAATCCACCATACAAACTACTCTGATCCAATTCACAATTTAGGTCATATACTACTCCAATACGGTCTCCCAACTAATTCAAGTATTAGCATGCCCAAAAAATTAAAAAAAAATATCAAAATACATAAAGAGAGACTCTCAATCTCAATGGTAAATGTTGATCTCATAATCAAGGACGATATATATATAGTCCAAGTATCAACTACTGAACACTAACTCCTAACATCAAGTTGGCAATCTGTCGAATACATTCCAGTCTCAACATATCACTACACAAGTACGGATATCAATGAAGTGAGCATGGTCATGAGCAGAATAATACAAACATTCGCATGAAATAATAAAATAAGACTCTGAAATTGAAATAGACCAATAAACAAACACTCACATGAAATGACGTGATTTTAGGACCGAATCATCGTCTGGTGTTCACTACACGTACGGATCTCCGGATCATCCCATAGATTGGTTTTCGAATCACTAGTGTATCGGGTTCATAACGAACATAAATCCAAAACAGATCTGGGTCTTCTGTTATCGGGTTCGAAGCGCACGAACAAGTCTACATCTTTGTAACATATAACTAAACACATATACCCACAAGTACACATAAATACACATGTACACTCCCCTATGCATATATATATGAGTATATACATAGATACACAATCATGCATACACTCAGGCATACACAATACTCACACACTTATAATCATGCATTCATTTATACATACATATACACTCTTACATAAACATATACAAAAAATATGCCACCTCCATGCACACGTAGCACATATCCACAAATATACCATCACATATTAATTTATGCACACTCAATCACAAATGACACATACATAAATACATACATAATAATATAAAACTAGAGAGGGAGAGAGGGCGCACTCACGGTGCAGGAGGAGACATGGTGGGTGAAGGCCGCGACAGAGCTTACTAGAGGAGGCAGAAGCCGCAGAGGGAGAGAAACTCACAGCTGGCCATGGAGAGTTCGACGCCGGAGGAGGCCGAGACCGCGAGGATGTCGGGGTGTCGCGAGTTACCGTTGGGGTCTCGCTAGAGAAGAAGGAGGAGGTCACATGGTGGGTTGGGCTGCAAGCAAAGAAAGAAGGAGAAGATTAGGTTAGGGTTTTGGTTTAGGATTAGATATTTATATAGGAGATATTAATTGGTTATGATTATATAGTTAGGATTAGAATAATTTAAGATTAGAAGGATAGAATTATGAGATAATGAGATTAGTTTAGTTAGAATATTTATTTAATTAAGATAACTATAGAATTTAGTAGTTAGGATATATGAGGATTGGGTTGGTTAAGATTTAGATTTGATGGATAGGATTAGTTAGGATTAAATATGGAGAGAGAGAGAGAGATATAGAGTTAGTGATTGGTAGTTAAGATATAGAATTACATAGTTAGGATTTAGGATTTAGTTGATATGATAAGGATTAAAATAGATTTAAGATTAGTTAGGATTTTATTTTGAAATATAATTAGTTGAGATTGTGATTTTGAAAATAGAATTTAGATTTGGGTAAGTTAGGGTAGATATGATTTTTGTTAGGATTTAGTTTATGATTAGTACTCTGGATTAGAATTTGAATTATGATTTGATTTGTTAGGATAAGGATCGGGTTTAGATCTTGGGTGTTGGGTATGGGTTAATGGGTAAAGATCTCAGTGGGAATGGGTTATGGGCTAGTAAAAAGGAAAAGATATGAATAACAATAATAAATACTAATAATCAAAATGAGATAGTAGTAATAATAATAAAATTATCAACTTAAAAAATATTATCTAATAATACTTGGTAAGAATACTACCATTAATAATAATGACTAAAACAATACAATAACAATAATAATAATAACAATATCAATACTAACAATAATAGAAACTACAATAACAATAACAATAGTAATGAGAAAAATACTGGCTAATAATTAAAATGATAATACTTAATAATGTTAAATATACATATAAGGCCAAAATACGATTTACTATCTTAAAATAATTTGGACTATAAACCAAGTTAAAAAATAATAATAAAATAATCATTAAAATAAAATAAATACTTTAGAAAAATTAAAATACAGTATTTTAGACCAGGAATGTAGGCTGTCTAAAAAATCATTGAAGACAAGTCCTCAAAAGCAGAGTCTCAAAACTCCAGACGCAGGGCTAATCATAGCCGTCACTGCAGCACCAAGGCGCGTGGGTCGAAACCCGCGCCTCAGCCGCACCAAGGCGCGTGGGACGAAACCCGCGCCTCAGCAGCACCAAGGCGCGTGGGTCGAAACCCGCGCCTCAGCCGCACCAAGGCGTGTGGGTCGAAACCCGTGTCTCTGCAGCACCAAGGCGCGAGGGTCGAAACCCGCGTCTCAGCCAGCGCTGCAGCACCAAGACGCGAGGGTCGAAACCCGCGTCTCAGCCAGCGCTGCAGCACCAAGGCGCGAGGGTCGAAACCCGCATCTCAGCTAGCACTGCAGCACCAAGGCGTGAGGGTCGAAACCCGCGTCTCAACCAAGCACTGCAGCACCAAGGCGCGAGGGCCAAAACCCGCGTCTCAATTGTAACCGTCCCGATTATGGGGTCAATCACGGCCCACATAACGGGGAAAGTTAGCCCCTATTATGGAGTATTTTTAGGAGGCACGTACGCCCCTGAAACCTCTATAAATAGCCCCGTTGCTATAGAGAAGGGGTCAGATTTTGGAAGAGAAGAACTCTGAGAGAAAAGAGCTTGACCTTAGAGCTTCCACAGAGAAGGAAAGAGAGCCCAACCCTTCAGACAACTTGCTACGTACAAGTCAGTCTTTGCCTTTAATCTCTTTGAGATTTCTGGCCGACAGAGCTGTTTTACTCCGTCCACCATTCGAAGAGAAGATCCCCAGAAGTTTTCGACGTTCACCCGGTCAACGAAAAATAAGATTCACTTTCCATCGCCACGTGAAGAACCCAGCATTAAACAAAGGGGAGATTCAAGACTCAACATCTTCCCTCCCTTGTAGTCGGGGCATTAGTTTGCTGTAATCTTTCAATTGATTCAAGAAAATTTTACACCTTCTTCTACTCCGTACCAAACAAGAGATGGCGACTCCGCTGGGGACGACTTTCGTTACTGACGAACAACTTGTGGCGCAAGGTGACGTCCTCTACAGGAGGAAAATGGTCGAATTGCTCGTCGTCGAATTCGACCAGGCAAAGTATGAAGAGTTCCTCTCTTCCGGCTCCAAGAGCCCAAAGGCCCGCGTCTACCGCAGGGTCTCTACGGGGACTTGCCCCGAAAACCGCTCTGAATCTCTCTCAGAGGCAGCTGCTGTGAGGGATGTTGTGGCCAATCACGCCAAGCGTGACACACGCGCCAACGTCTCTCAAGAGACCCGCGTGGTCAAATCCTCTGGCGTCTAGCCAATCCACCCTCTTCCTCAGCACCAGGTCGTCATTGGTTTCTCTCAACCCCCACGACGCAATCGGAATGCTGAACGCCGACAGAGGAGGCGTGCGCGTCAACTGCAAGTTGGAACAGCTGATCATCCCACTGAGACAGGACGCAACACTCAAACCGGCGTCTCTGCTGCACCATACCCGGCACGCGAAGTCCGCGTTTGGCAGCCCAAACATAAGACTCATCAAGTCGGCTCCTCTGAAGCCCCACTCCTCAGACGCCAAGGCGAAACTCACGCACCTCGTCAAGTGCAAGAGACGCGCGCCTCAAGGCGTAGGGCCCAGCAGCCCTGCATCCATCAAGCGTCTTTTCCTAGACGTGATTATCATCAACGTGAGAGCTGCGTCTCTTATCAGCAGAGATGCCAAACTCACGCTCAGAAGCCGCGACGCAAGAGCTGCGTTCAGACGCCCCGCGTCTTTGAACCCTGCGTCCCAGCCACACAAAGCAGGGAAGCCTCCCGCCCTCGACATTGCGAGGCTAATCTCTTTGATCCTCCTCCCACGGATCTGAGGGATTATTAGACAAAAAAAAGAAGTGCTAATCAGATCACTTTGTCATGTTGCTGCCAACAGCTTATCACGATGCTTTCTGAGTGCCGTTGCAGTTCAGGTGCAAACCAGCAGTCTCTAGTTAGACAGCTGACCCTGATTCCTCGATCAGCTGAGAGACGTTGTTCCCATAGGAGGAGGGTCTTCTCTGACACTGAATATCCAGAGCTCACTGTAAACATGGCAAGCAGGAGCAAAGGAAAGCAACCGGCGATCAGTTCTGATGATGAATCTGACACTAAACCGGAAGGAGTGTACCGACGCACTCGCACCCGGACCAGGGCCATCCCCCCGATTGATTACAATGCTCTAGCCATGGGCATCGAGGTCAATGACTTGCATTCCGCTATTGCAGAGTCACAGGCTTCAAACTCTTCCATGGAGAAAGAAGCCTTTATATATATAACCAGCACTCCTGAGGAGACCGCCAGGCGCTTATAGCAACAAGCCCAGGTCCAGAAGGAACAACTCGAGATGATTCGTGCTCAGCAAGAATCTATCGACTCCCTCAAGCAGATGCTCGCACAGTTGCTTGAAGATAAGAGGAAGTCAACCAACAAAGCCTCCTCTAAGAAGTCTAAAGGCAAACGAAAAGAGGGGGAAAGCTCATCCTCGATACATATAGAGGAGAAAGAGCAGCCTACTTCTGATTCGTCTAAGTCCTCATCACAGGAAAAGGACGACCAAGACCAGGGAAAAGTTCATTCTAAAAGAATGAATCAGTTGGAGCAACGTCTTGAGGCCCTTACCAACCGGAAAGGCCTCCAAGAAGCAGGAGTGGTCCGGCCATATCCGGCCGAGTGGGATCTGGTTCCATATCCTCCCAAGTTCAAGGCTCCAACCCTCCAAGCATTTGATGAGAAAGGTTCACCGAACCAACATATCTACTACTTTAAATCCCAAACAGGGAATGTGGTAGATAATGATGCCATTCTGGCACGCTTGTTCATCGGCACCCTAAAAGGGCTTGCCTTTGAATGGTTCATGAAACTCCCAGAAGGCTCCATCAAGAATTGGGGCGACTTGGAGAAGCTCTTTCTAACGCGCTTCTTCGAAGATGACTCGGAAGTCAACATGCCTACCCTTTTAGCCACCAAGCAGCGAAAAGGAGAGTCCGTTAAGTCTTTCGTAGAAAGATTTCGGAACGTAGCACTCTGATGTCCAAGCGGTATAACCCAGGTCACCCTGGTGGAAACATGCCGCCATAATCTCCAAACTTCGCTCCTTGCCCAAATAGGAGTCGCTGAAAGCCGCACCTAAAAACAGTTGATCCAACAAGGTGAACAGGCTGAGGAAATCGTCGCTCGGGTCAGGGCAGAAGAAAACAAACCTGTAACGCCCCGATCCCGCGGGTACGGGGACGTTACTGCAACGTATATACGCAAGTCAGAAGTACCTTCACGTATATACGCTAAGCATCAGTACAGGCAAGAATCAGAGTACGGAAGCAAGTGGTGCATTATACGTTCCAACACATAGGTACAATTACAGAGTCATCACCAGAGGTGATCTGATATTACAATAATATTACATCACCTGATGGGCGCAAATGCGAGAGTACAAGGAATATACATGTATGAACAGTACAAAAGGGTGCTCACGAGATAGCTGGAGGTATCGCGAGCCAACCAGGAGGTGCAAGGATGGGACTGGAGCTACAGCTGATCTGACCGCTCCACAGAAGTAAACTTGATCCTCAGCAAGAAGAATCCTCTAGCTCCAAGCTCCAGGACCTGGACGTGAGAATCCAGGGGAGTCAGATGAAACTCCCCAGGCGAGTAGTAATACAAAAGCCAAATGGCGAGTATGGGTAAGCACATGTGTATCAGTAAATCTGGATTATAAGCATGAAAACCATATTGTAGGCATAAGCATGCTGGAACAAAAGGAAAGTAGCAGGTGACATCCATAGTATAACAAGTTAAAAGTAAAGTAGATAGGGCAATACCAGTTATCTCCTAAGCTAATATAAAACCGATAAAACAGAATAAAAACCGATTACGAGTAAATCCAATTGTACGGGCTTAGGTCATGACTCCATGAGGTTAGTACTTCGAAGGAATAATCCAAACAAGGAAACCCTCATCCATATACCTTTACCTCATGTTACCGTAACCTGAACACGTACAGCTCGAGTTACAAAACAATGCGGCGGAGACATATTAGAATTATTATTATGATTAGGCTGTCTAAGTTGTAGGCTTTAGTATGCGTCCCATTACACATACTTCTACTTACAACTTATA
Source organism: Agave tequilana (assembly GCA_038442645.1). Lineage (NCBI taxonomy): Eukaryota > Viridiplantae > Streptophyta > Magnoliopsida > Asparagales > Asparagaceae > Agave > Agave tequilana. The sequence goes on along the minus strand of JAVJIF010003473.1, from coordinate 115,502 downwards.
GAGCAAGTTATCTGGAAACTGATAAAGTTCGATGCATCATGTTCTGGATGGGTCCCGTACATGCCCGGGACAACGGTTCAGGAGTATCCGGTGCTGAGCCGGAATGTACCGCTAGGTACCGGGACTTATGGTCGCCCGAACAGGAATAGAGTATCGCAGATCCCATAGAAATAGGTCTAGGGCGTGTGCATACCGGCATGAATATCAGGAGTAGGGGTGCCAGCACACCCCACGGAATCCCTGGTGGCCGCCAGGTGATCCCTCAAGTATGTGGCCACGCGTGACTCGATAGTACCACCATGAACATGATTAATCAGGGCCCATCAGTTTCCCCCAAACCGGTGCAAGTTGTCTAATTATAATAGTATATCAAGTAAGCAGGACATGATCAGGAATGGGGATCATAACAGGAGTCAGGTATAAACAAGAGATGGCCCTGCAGATTCAAGAGGTGGCCCCCACGGATTCAAGAGGTGGCCCCCACCGGGTATGGTGTGGCACTTTGTTCCATGTGGCACTTTGCTCTGAGGGGATGGATTCTAGAGGTGGCCCCCACAGATTCAAGAGGTGGCCCCCACCGTGTATGGTGTGGCACTTTGTTCTATGTGGCACTTAGTTCCATTCAGGACTTGACGAGAACAGGAAGTATAACAGGAGTTAGTAGCAAGTAGCAGTATGACAGGTGCCAGGTGATAACATATTGGACAAGAGTGTGATAGATTGTATCTGGCAAGTGGTAGGGTAATAGTTAAATAAGATCAATAGAAGCTGAGCAACTGGAGGCACATGATCAATACAAGGTCAAAGGAAAGGGTCTATTGTCAATAAAGCGATCAAACATGGAAATCAGTCAAACTTAGTCGACTAGAGGAATCGGTAGTCGACTAGACAAGGAGTAAGTCGACTATAAAGGGGGACCAAGTCGACTTAGAGAAGTCCGCGTTTCAGAGAACCGCGTTTCAGAAAAGGGTTAGTCGACTAGACGCAAGGGGTAGTCGACTAGCATGCTGCGTTTCGCAAAACTGCGTCTCACGAAGTCGCGTTCCACAAGCCCGCGTCTTGTACAAGTCCGCGTCTCATGAATCCGCGTTTCACAAGTCCACGTCTCACAAGAAAGAGTTAGTCAATAAGGGATGAAAGAGTAGGCCGCGTTTCATGGAAAGGGTGCGTCTCTCAAGGTCGCGTCTCACATGGTCGCGTCTCACAAGGCCGCGTTTCCAAGAGCCGCGTTTCCCAGAGCTGCGTTTCCAAGATTCGCGTCTCAGGAAGGTTAGTCGACTAGGAAGAATGATTAGTCGACTAATAGGGTGCGTCAAGGCTGTGTTTCAAGGAGTTAGTCGACTTATGATTTGGGCAAGTCGACTAATACTGGGAAACAGTGAGCAGTAACAGCTTTTTAAGAGTTATAGTTTGTTGATAAAAATACAAGTTCTTGGCGAGGAAAAGCACTCGCCGAAATAGGAAAATCAAGCGAGAACACCCGCATAGTCAATAAAATACGAAGGCAAGCGGATAGCGAGAATTACTCGCCTAACAAGATCTTTGCCGCGTCCAACGAAGGGAAGTTCGGTCCCAATCCAAAAGGAGGGTACCGGCCCTAAGTTTTGCCGCCAGAGAAAAACACGGCCCCAATCCAAAAGGAGTGGCCGGTTCTCACAAGGTGATGGAGGGAGGTTGAAGGTGGTATGCTTGGTGAAGAAGTTATGGAGAAGATGAAGGTTGGGTAAACAAGGGAAGTAAGAGAAGGAGCTCTCTCTGGTGGCTTCTCTGTTGGAGGCTGCAGGAAGCAAGGAAGAAGAAGAAGGAGAAGTAAAAATGAAGAAAGAAAGAAGGAGAGGGGTATTTATAGGAGTTGGATTGTGAAGTGATGCAAGGAAATAAAGGAGAGGGGGTTTTTTTGTAAAATTGAGGGATATGATATCACTCTTGGCCACTTGGCCGGTTGTAGTGATGGGAAAGGATTATAATATTAAGGAGGAAACTTTTTGGAAGGGAAACATTAAATGAAAAGAGAGAAGAAAGCATGTAATGATGTTTGCACATCATTAGAAACAAAGGAAATAAATGAGGAGCACTTGCGTTTCTTATTCACAAACGCAGCACACATCTAGCGTTTAGGCCAAAAGGGATTAAACGCAGGGATTAAAGCTGCGTTTTGGGAAAGCCAAAAGCTGCGTTTCAAAGAGGAGAGAGAAAGTCATGATAATTGATGGGATTTGATCTGAAGTGCAATAATGCAACATGGGGAGGATCTACACAATAAATGCAGAATCCCAGGTTGGTGAGATCTGCGTTTGAGGAAGGAGAGAGAAAATGGGGAAAAGACAAAGTGGAATATGTGGGACAATCTCCTCGGTATCTGGGAAAACACCGGAAAAGCCCAAAATTGAAGTAACTCGGAAAGTTTCCCAAAAACTTTCAAAAATCATAAATATTATAAAATGATTTTTGGTGAAATCGGTTTTTAGAAATTCAATTTCCTTTTTGAGATAAAAATCATAAGGTCAAACGTCAATCTCGGTATACACCGGATTGGCCGGGTTTTGATAAAATCTGATAAATTTCAGAAAATGCATTTGGATAGAAAATAGGATTTTAAGAAATAATGTCTAAAGACACTTCTGGAGATTCCAAACCGTTTGTAAATTAAAAATCCGGGAATCGGTCAACGGTACTGGCCAACACCGGTTTTGAAGATTTACAACTTAATTCAGAAAAATTCCAGAAAATCATATAAAATCTAGAATATTGGAAAACGATGTTCAAAACTGAAATCGATCAAATCGGAATGCCAGAATGTCCAAACCGAACGATACTCTAGGATCGGGCCTTCGGTTCAAACTAAGGTTGACTCCGAATCCACGAATCCAAATCCAAGACAAAACAATCATATAAAGAATTCATAATACAAAACAAATACAGGAAACAAATTGAAAAATACGATCGAGAAATCTGAATACGCAACTAAGTACGTATTCCAGGAGTGGGGTGTTACAATCCATCCACCTTACAAAAATTGCGTCCTCGCAATTTCGATAAGGGGCAAATTGAACACAAGGAGGACAAGGGTGGAAACAAAGGCTTCATAAAACAAAACAGGATTAAGATGAACACAGGAAGGACCAGGATGGACAATGAGAACAGGATAAGGAGGATTATCCACGAAGGATTACCAACTCAAAATACAAAAGGTCAGGGGGTGCTGTCACAGTGACTTCCTCAAGGTTCCTGCTCCAGATACTGAGCTTCATACTCTGCTGCTGCTTCATCTGATACCTCTGCTGCCATGTTGTGAACTTGGGCCCTGCCATAATCTGCTCTGGGTCTTGCTCCTCTCTGTGGGTGATCATGTTGCTGAGGCGGAAATGGAGCTCTTCGGTCCACGGGTTCTGGGTTCCTTCTCAGTGGTGGAGCTGGGAGTGCGGGGGGGTGCTGCTCGTGCTGGAATTGCTGGTGGTATTGGGTAATTCCTCTTGAATGGACAATCACCTATAGAGTGATTTCCAGATCCACATACCAAGCATAGCCTATTAGCTCTTCGGCAATTGCGTTGGATGTGTCCAGGCTTTCGGCAGTACCCGCATATCATCTGCTGCTGGGGAGGTTGGAATGGTCGCTTAATCACTGGACCATGGTTTGTCCTGGCTGCATCTTCTTCGTTCATCAACTGGAAGGGTCTCTTCACTGACTTGCTCTGCACCTGGTTCTCATTCTTCTTCTCCAGTCCCTTTCTACTTCACGGGCAATGGAGAGAACCTGAGAGTATGTCTTCAGTTGTTGAGGAATAAGGAACATCTGAACATCCATCTTCAGCCCTTGCTGAAATCTGCTCGCCCTCTTTTCTTCGTCTGACACCATGTAGGGTGCAAACCTGCTAAGCCTCAAGAATTCAGCCGCATATTCATCCACTGACCGGTTTCGTTGCTGTAGCCGGATAAATTGTTCCTCCATTTCCTTTTGGGCTGTTGCCGGGAAGAATCTCTCATAGAAACCCTTTGAGAATTGATCCCATGTGATGGGTTTCTCCAGAGTTGCTTCTTCTGCCAACCACCAGGTTCTGGCTACATCTCTCAGCTGTATCTTAGCCACTTCCACTTGGTTCTCATCCGGGACTCGGGCCGCCTTCAAAAGATCTGTTGTGTCTATCAGCCACTGTTCTGCATCCAGAGGCTTCTCTGTCCCCGAAAAGATTGCCGGCTGTAATCTCCTGAAATCTGACACATTGCCTGGCCTCTGTTCTCGGGGTGCAACCAACAGTCCTTGACGCAGAAGCTCTGTCTGCTGTTGTTGACTCTGCATCATCCCTTGAAGTACCCTCATCATACCATCATTGTCTCTGCTTGATCCATCTTGAGAGGTACTAGGACCATTACGTGTTCCCCGTCTTTCCATATCTGAGTTGGTTGAAAGGGTGGCAAGAAAGAGCTGGAAGGTAAAAGATTGAAGGGTCTCAGGATACAAGGAACGGATCAGAAGAAAGAGAGAGATAACTCTGCACTTGTAGTTGGATTGTATAACCAGGACTCTTGTATTCCAGTTGCAAATATCTTTACCATTAATTTGCCATCTGGACGTACTGAGGATGTGAGAGCCTAGGCTCTGATACCAACCTGTAACGCCCCGATCCCGCGGGTACGGGGACGTTACTGCAACGTATATACGCAAGTCAGAAGTACCTTCACGTATATACGCTAAGCATCAGTACAGGCAAGAATCAGAGTACGGAAGCAAGTGGTGCATTATACGTTCCAACACATAGGTACAATTACAGAGTCATCACCAGAGGTGATCTGATATTACAATAATATTACATCACCTGATGGGCGCAAATGCGAGAGTACAAGGAATATACATGTATGAACAGTACAAAAGGGTGCTCACGAGATAGCTGGAGGTATCGCGAGCCAACCAGGAGGTGCAAGGATGGGACTGGAGCTACAGCTGATCTGACCGCTCCACAGAAGTAAACTTGATCCTCAGCAAGAAGAATCCTCTAGCTCCAAGCTCCAGGACCTGGACGTGAGAATCCAGGGGAGTCAGATGAAACTCCCCAGGCGAGTAGTAATACAAAAGCCAAATGGCGAGTATGGGTAAGCACATGTGTATCAGTAAATCTGGATTATAAGCATGAAAACCATATTGTAGGCATAAGCATGCTGGAACAAAAGGAAAGTAGCAGGTGACATCCATAGTATAACAAGTTAAAAGTAAAGTAGATAGGGCAATACCAGTTATCTCCTAAGCTAATATAAAACCGATAAAACAGAATAAAAACCGATTACGAGTAAATCCAATTGTACGGGCTTAGGTCATGACTCCATGAGGTTAGTACTTCGAAGGAATAATCCAAACAAGGAAACCCTCATCCATATACCTTTACCTCATGTTACCGTAACCTGAACACGTACAGCTCGAGTTACAAAACAATGCGGCGGAGACATATTAGAATTATTATTATGATTAGGCTGTCTAAGTTGTAGGCTTTAGTATGCGTCCCATTACACATACTTCTACTTACAACTTATAGAGCAAGTTATCTGGAAACTGATAAAGTTCGATGCATCATGTTCTGGATGGGTCCCGTACATGCCCGGGACAACGGTTCAGGAGTATCCGGTGCTGAACCGGAATGTACCGCTAGGTACCGGGACTTATGGTCGCCCGAACAGGAATAGAGTATCGCAGATCCCATAGAAATAGGTCTAGGGCGTGTGCATACCCGGCATGAATATCAGGAGTAGGGGTGCCAGCACACCCCACGGAATCCCTGGTGGCCGCCAGGTGATCCCTCAAGTATGTGGCCACGCGTGACTCGATAGTACCACCATGAACATGATTAATCAGGGCCCATCAGTTTCCCCAAACCGGTGCAAGTTGTCTAATTATAATAGTATATCAAGTAAGCAGGACATGATCAGGAATGGGGATCATAACAGGAGTCAGGTATAAACAAGAGATGGCCCTGCAGATTCAAGAGGTGGCCCCCACGGATTCAAGAGGTGGCCCCCACCGGGTATGGTGTGGCACTTTGTTCCATGTGGCACTTTGCTCTGAGGGGATGGATTCTAGAGGTGGCCCCACAGATTCAAGAGGTGGCCCCCACCGTGTATGGTGTGGCACTTTGTTCTATGTGGCACTTAGTTCCATTCAGGACTTGACGAGAACAGGAAGTATAACAGGAGTTAGTAGCAAGTAGCAGTATGACAGGTGCCAGGTGATAACATATTGGACAAGAGTGTGATAGATTGTATCTGGCAAGTGGTAGGGTAATAGTTAAATAAGATCAATAGAAGCTGAGCAACTGGAGGCACATGATCAATACAAGGTCAAAGGAAAGGGTCTATTGTCAATAAAGCGATCAAACATGGAAATCAGTCAAACTTAGTCGACTAGAGGAATCAGTAGTCGACTAGACAAGGAGTAAGTCGACTATAAAGGGGGACCAAGTCGACTTAGAGAAGTTCGCGTTTCAGAGAACCGCGTTTCAGAAAAGGGTTAGTCGACTAGACGCAAGGGGTAGTCGACTAGCATGCTGCGTTTCGCAAACTGCGTCTCACGAAGTCGCGTTCCACAAGCCCGCGTCTTGCCACAAGTCCGCGTCTCATGAATCCGCGTTTCACAAGCCCATGTCTCACAAGAAAGAGTTAGTCAATAAGGGATGAAAGAGTAGGCCGCGTTTCATGGAAAGGGTGCGTCTCTCAAGGTCGCGTCTCACATGGTCGCGTCTCACAAGGCCGCGTTTCCAAGAGCCGCGTTTCCCAGAGCTGCGTTTCCAAGATTCGCGTCTCAGGAAGGTTAGTCGACTAGGAAGAATGATTAGTCGACTAATAGGGTGCGTCAAGGCTGTGTTTCAAGGAGTTAGTCGACTTATGATTTGGGCAAGTCGACTAATACTGGGAAACAGTGAGCAGTAACAGCTTTTTAAGAGTTATAGTTTGTTGATAAAAATACAAGTTCTTGGCGAGGAAAAGCACTCGCCGAAATAGGAAAAATCAAGCGAGAACACCCGCATAGTCAATAAAATACGAAGGCAAGCGGATAGCGAGAATTACTCGCCTAACAAGATCTTTGCCGCGTCCAACGAAGGGAAGTTCGGTCCCAATCCAAAAGGAGGGTACCGGCTCTAAGTTTTGCCGCCAGAGAAAAACACGGCCCCAATCCAAAAGGAGTGGCCGGTTCTCACAAGGTGATGGAGGGAGGTTGAAGGTGGTATGCTTGGTGAAGAAGTTATGGAGAAGATGAAGGTTGGGTAAACAAGGGAAGCAAGAGAAGGAGCTCTCTCTTGGTGGCTTCTCTGTTGGAGGCTGCAGGAAGCAAGGAAGAAGAAGAAGGAGAAGTAAAAATGAAGAAAGAAAGAAGGAGAGGGGTATTTATAGGAGTTGGATTGTGAAGTGATGCAAGGAAATAAAGGAGAGGGGGTTTTTTTGTAAAATTGAGGGATATGATATCACTCTTGGCCACTTGGCCGGTTGTAGTGATGGGAAAGGATTATAATATTAAGGAGGAAACTTTTTGGAAGGGAAACATTAATGAAGAGAGAGAAGAAAGCATGTAATGATGTTTGCACATCATTAGAAACAAAGGAAATAAATGAGGAGCACTTGCGTTTCTTATTCACAAACGCAGCACACATCTAGCGTTTAGGCCAAAAGGGATTAAATGCAGGGATTAAAGCTGCGTTTTGGGAAAGCCAAAAGCTGCGTTTCAAAGAGGAGAGAGAAAGTCATGATAATTGATGGGATTTGATCTGAAGTGCAATAAATGCAACATGGGGAGGATCTACACAATAAATGCAGAATCCCAGGTTGGTGAGATCTGCGTTTGAGGAAGGAGAGAGAAAATAGGGAAAAGACAAAGTGGAATATGTGGGACAATCTCCTCGGTATCTGGGAAAACACCGGAAAAGCCCAAAATTGAAGTAACTCGGAAAGTTTCCAAAAACTCCCAAAAATCATAAATATTATAAAATGATTTTTGGTGAAATCGGTTTTCAGAAATTCAATTTCTTTTTGAGATAAAAATCATAAGGTCAACCGTCAATCTCGGTATACACCGGATTGGCCGGGTTTTGATAAAATCTGATAAATTTCAGAAAATGCATTTGGATAGAAAATAGGATTTTAAGAAATAATGTCTAAAGACACTTCTAGAGATTCCAAACCGTTTGTAAATTAAAAATCTGGGAATCGGTCAACGGTACTGGCCAACACCGGTTTTGAAGATTTACAACTTAATTCAGAAAAATTCCAGAAAATCATATAAAATCTAGAATATTGGAAAACGATGTTCAAAACTGAAATCGGTCAAATCGGAATGCCAGAATGTCCAAACCGAACGATACTCTAGGATCGGGCCTTCGGTTCAAACTAAGGTTGACTCCGAATCCACGAATCCAAATCCAAGACAAAACAATCATATAAAGAATTCATAATACAAAACAAATACAGGAAACAAATTGAAAAATACGATCGAGAAATCTGAATACGCAACTAAGTACGTATTCCGGGAGTGGGGTGTTACAAAACCCAGACCTGAAAGGTCAACGAGGCGTGCACCAGACACATCCCTCCAAGCCAAACGGAAGGATAACTTGATAGCAGAGACCAAATCCCCTGTCAAACCTCAACTAGTCAAGGGAAGTGGCTCTTCAAGCCAACCACGTGCTAACAAACAGTATTCCTTCAAGGATGAACATGTCGACTCGCTCTTCAAACTACTCAACAAGAGCAACCGACTAAAGCTTCCTGAAGCTAGGCGCCCTGAAGAGGTCGGTAAAACTGATAATCTCAACTACTGCATGTATCACAGGATGTTAGGACATCCTACCAGGAGCTGTTATGTCTTCAAGGACATCCTTCAAGCTCTGATTGACGCGGAGGTATTAAAACTCCGTCCAGAGCAGAAGAAGGTGGCGGCCAACATGACGTCATTCCTTCAGTTTGGAAGGCAACCTCCAACACCCTCTGGAGTAGTCCCTGTCCCAAGAGGAGAACTGAGAATGGTCAACACAGACCCTCACCAACAGCAAGAGAAGGGCCTGGTACCTGTTCCCACACCTCGGGGAGAAGTCATGTGGGTCCATCCTGACCTTGTGGATGGCCAGCAATGGACTACTGTGACCAACAGGAAGTCCAAAGGCAAAGCTAAAGCTTCGTCTTGTAATGTGGTGTGCGCTTCTTCTCAGAAAGCGGAGATTGATGTTCCCTCACTGACTGATTCAGAAGAGGAGACGATTGTTCTGGCCACAGAACCCAGTCAACTGGTGGCGAAAACCCGTTCAGGACAGTCATATTTGAAAAAGTATGATGAAATGGCGGTAACTCCTCCAAAACCTGCTTCAGAGCCAGCCAAGCCCTCCACAAAGCAACCGGTGGAGAAACAGAAAGAGCTTCGGTTTTCCAGAGTTCTTTCGAAAGACATGGCGGAAGGATCCACAGCACCCTACCGCTTCGATGTCCTGACTCAGCTGGCCAACATCCCGGCCCGGATTACTCTTTATGAGCTTCTTAGACTATAAAAGTCGACCAGAGAAGCCCTATAAGAGGCCCTGGCTAATGCTGAGGTGTTCATGACTCAAGTGCCGATGCGGCCACAGGAGGAAGATGTTGAGGATTGCCTCCATGCCTCCCAAAATGCTCCCTGCATCACCTTCACGGCAGATGATATGCAAGTTAAAGGGAAGCATGATCGACCCCTTTACTTCGTGGGGTATATTGGATCATTTGAGGTGAACCGCATTCAGGTCGACCCTGGGTCCGCATTGAGCATTATGCCTCGCCGGGTCATGCAACATCTCGGAATTCCTACTCACCGTTTGAGCGCCACCCAGACTACTATTTATGGGTTCAATGCCAATAGTACCCGTCCAATGGGGAAGATCAAGCTCAAATGTCAGATTGGAGACCTAAAGTCAGAGGTGACATGCTACGTCATAGATGCTGACACCTCCTACAACTTGCTGCTGGGACGACCGTGGATTCATCGGAATTCTATTGTTCCCTCTACTCTCCACCAAGTCATGAAATACATTGACGAGAGTGGAAAAGTGCGAACGTTGATTGCCGAAGGCATCCGTTCAAGGGAGTTGAGAATTATTTCACAGATTCTCTCCTGTATCAGGACTCTGTAGAAACAGATGAAATCCCGCAACCAGAGGAGCCCGACTCTGGTAATGAAGCTGACACCGAGCCGGAAAAAGAAGAGTGCATGTGGGAGTTAGATCCGCTTGTAACGGGCATTAATAAGCCCGATGTTGATAATACCACCGATGATGTAGGCGGATGGTATATTAATGAAGAGTTAGATTTAGCGTATCTCTCTGTATTTGCTTCTGATTCAGTGCCGTCAGACACTAGTACCGAGGTGGATGATCTCTGGTCAGCAATGGATGCTCTGACATCATTGCATGTACCAGTGAAATCATCCTTTGAAATTTACCAAGATGATGGTAATGCGCAAGAATCAATATTCATGGTTCCAGTGAGACGGAAAGGTCAAAGACCAATTCTTTTCGGTCAAGTTGAATCCGAACCAATGGCCTGTGAAGAATCAGAAGGCGAAGAGGAATCCCCTCAGTTCGGTCATTATGAGCCAAATGCACTCAGAATGATGGAAAGCATGGGGTATGATCTGACAAGCGGTCTAGGGCTGAATTTCGGTAGAGGAAGGAGAACACTACTCCGATCTTTTGTGCCAAAAGGGAAAGCCCCTGATTATTATAATCAGACTCGCAGGGGGTTGGGCTATGTATCAACTCCAATCCCGTCAGCCTCCGACTCTGGAGAGTCATTGGGCCGTGATTGCTCATCGGGCACGTCATCATGGGAATCAGATGCTAGTGTCGGCAATATCTTCAGAGAACTTTCAGTGAACATGGCTTCAACAAGTCACCTGGAAGACAGAGATGAAGAAATGATCCAATCCGATACAGATCCTTAGATCAAACACTTAAACAATCTTTGGGATACCCGCTTTGAACAGCGCGAGCCTCCAACAGAAGATAAGGTCGTCCAGATCAATCTAGGAGATGAGACTAATCCTAAGCCCATCTTCATAAGCGAAGGCCTATCACCTCCCGAGAAGAAGGATTTAATATCTCTCGTGCAAGAGTATATAGACGTTTTCGCCTGGAATTACGAGGATATGACTGGACTTGATCCTCGAGTGGCTATGCATCGCCTCAACATCAATACGGACGTAAAGCCTGTCAAACAACAACAGCGACGGTTCCGTCCAGAAGTAATGGAGGCAATTCAATCAGAAGTCAGAAAGCTTATAGTCTCTAGCTTCATTAGGGAAGAACAACATCCTGATTGGGTAGCCAACATCGTCCTCGTTGTTAAAAAGAACAGAAAGATCCAGATCTGCATTGATTTTCGTGATCTAAATGAGGCTTGTCCCAAGGACGAATTCCCACTGCCGATCACAGATGTCATGATTGACAATACATGTGGATTCAAGCGAATGTCCTTCATGGATGGATTCTCAGGATATAACCAAATCAAAATGTGTCCTGACGACAAAAAACATACCTCTTTCAGGACACCACTGGGGGTATACTGCTACACCATCATGCCCTTTGGACTGAAGAATGCAGGGGCAACATATCAAAGGGCCATGAATGCCATTTTCCATCAGCATATGCGCAAAATCGTGGAATGCTATGTGGACGACATCGCAGTAAAAAGCCGCGCTAAAGGTGATCATTTAACTGATCTACAGGTTATCTTCGACATCATGCGGGCCCATCAACTAAAGATGAACCCCACCAAGTCCTTCATGGGGGTGGCCAGTGGCAAGTTCCTAGCGTTTGTAGTGACCTCTACCGGGATTCATGTGGACCCAGAAAAGGTTCACGCTATCCAGGAGATGCAACCTCCGAGAAACCTCAAGGAGCTCAGGGGATTGCAAGGACGATTGGCGTACATCCGAAGGTTTATCTCAAATCTCTCCGGAAGATGCCAACCCTTCACCAAATTAATGAAGAAGGGTGTTTCGTTCATTTGGGATGACGCTTGCCAACAAGCATTTGAGAAAATCAAACAGTACCTCACACGACCACCAGTCCTTGCAGCTCCGGTATCGGGAAAACCCTTCCTGATATACGTTCGAGCGATGGATCATTCTTTAGGAGCTCTACTAGCTCAGAATGATAATCAAGGATGAGAGCAAGCAATCTACTATTTGAGTAGAACAATGATCGGAGCCGAACATCGGTACAACCCGATCGAAAAGGAATGTCTGGCATTGGTGTTTGCTATTCAGAAAATGCGACACTATTTGGTAGGCCAGACAATAAACGTCATATCAAAAGTCAACCCCCTGAGGTTACTTATGACAAAGCCTTCATCGTTAAATGGCCGACTGGCAAAATGGGCCATATTGCTATCTCAATATGAAATGCACTTTTTACCACAGAAGGCCATTAAAGGACAAGCGGTGGCGGATTTCCTGGCCGAGCATCCGGATCCGAGGGCAGCCAAACTTTATGAGAATCTCCCAGACGAGGTCACTGAAGCCTGCCAGACTCAGACATCCTTCGAAGGACAAATATGGCAACTTTTCTTTGACGGTGCATCGAGAACAAGCCCAAAAGGACATATAGTAGCAGGGGTAGGAGTAGTACTCGTCTCCCCATAGAATTATGTGATTCCTCGAGCCGTCTCATTAACCGAACCTTGCTCCAATAATGTAGCAGAGTACAATGCTCTTTTGATTAGGATGCAACTCGCCGATGAGATTGGCGTTAAAAATCTCGAGGCATATGGTGACTCCAAGCTCATCGTCAGCCAGGTTCGCGGGGAGTACGAAGTCCAACATGAAGACCTAGTACCCTATTACAATGCAACCGTCCGCATGGCCGAGAGGTTCACGAACTTTTACATCGACCATGTACCACGCAAACAAAATGCGCATGCAGATGCACTGGCGTCCCTCGCTGCCTCTTTAGCTCTACCAGCTGGAACAGTGGAGAAGATATTTGTCCACAGCCACTACCTGTATTGCCCAAGAATTGCTCTTGAGGACTACCAGGAGCCAACGGGAGATTCTCAAAGCAAAGAAGCGCTGGAGTCGTCAATCGGCCCGGAGCCTAGAGACTGGCGATTCCCCTATATTGATTACGTCTTGTATGGCATCCTGCCTGAGGACACCAAAGAAGCGGCTGCCATTCGAAGGAAAGCCCCCAAATTCTACTACAATGCGATTTCGCGAACACTCTATCGTCGATCGCACGACGGGATCTTGCTCCGCTGCCTTTCACAAAAAGAGGCACAGGGGGTGTTGAAAGAAGCCCATGACGGCATGTGTGGAGCCCATCAACCTGGCCCGAAACTTGCATACCGACTCCAAAGGTTGGGATATTATTGACCTAAGATGGTCGCTGACGCCATCAATTATACAAAATAATGTCACGCCTGCCAAGTGCATGGCGATTTCATCCATCAAGCACCAGGATACCTTCACTCTACGACCTCTACCTGGCCATTTGAAATGTGGGGGATGGATGTAGTTGGCCCTATCAGCCCGCCATCGTCAAAGGGGCATCGGTTTATTTTGACAATAACCGATTACTTCTCCAAATGGGCTGAGGCTGTTCCTTTAAAGGAAGTGAAGTCATCTGACGTGATCAAGTTCGTTAAACATCACGTCATTTACTGTTTTGGTGTACCTCGGCGAATTGTCCACAACAATGGACCCCAGTTCATCAGTCAGGCTTTCCAAAGGTTCTGCGCTAAGTTCAGAATCCAGAGTGTATCCTCAACGGCATACTACCCCGCCGCTAATGGTCTCGCAGAAGCTTTCAACAAGACCATTGGAAAACTTCTCAAGAAGTTTGAATGCGACTGGGACGACAAGCTGGGTGAATGTTTATGGGCCTATCGTACAACTTTGCGCACCCCAACTAAGGCTACGCCATTTTCTTTGGTATACGGGTGTGAAGCCGTCCTTCCACTAGAAATCCAAATTTCATCTCTACGCGTCGCCCTGACAGCAGAGATGACAAATGAGGAGAAGCATCGACAGCGACTCCAAGAGTTGGAAGCCTTAGATGATAAGCGTCTGCAGGCCCAACAACAGATCGAGCTTTACCAAGCCCGAATCACTAGAGCCTTCAACAAGAAAGTTAAAGTGCGAACTTTCACGAAAGGCGATCTTGTCTTAGCCGTCAGAAGACCCATGGTGATGACACATAAGACAAAAGAAAAATTCCAACCCAAATGGGAAGGACCATTTGTAGTAGAGTCAGTCTACTCAAATGGATCATATCGCCTCATAACCTCAAATGGCGATACACTCATGATGCCGATCAATGGCAAGTTCCTCAAGAAGTACTATCCTTAATAGTACTCCTCCACCGATCAAGTTAAAAATACACCTCTGATCAAAACAAGAAGAGCTTCTTCATTATCATCCGACACCTCCGACGGCTAAGGACAGAGGAAAATGTTGGCTTCTAAGCCCAACATGAGTCTTCGACAACTCGCCATACTGAGGGGAATAGCATGGCTAGCCCAACTCAAACGGTAGTTGGTAAAGGCACCTCAAATCCGTTGACAGCTGAGGATTTGCTAAAAATCCTAAGGGACATGTTCCCATTTGATCCAACACCTTTAACGGTTAAGGATAGAGGAAAATGTTGGCTTCTAAGCCCAACATGAGTCTTCGACAACTCGCTATGCTGAGGGGAATAGTATGGCTAGCCCAACTCAAACGGTAGTTGGTAAAGGCACCTCAAATCCGTTGACAGCTGAGGATTTGCTAAAAATCCTAAGGGACATGTTCCCATTTGATCCAACACCTTTAACGGTTAAGGATAGAGGAAAATATTGGCTTCTAAGCCCAACATGAGTCTTCGACAACTCACTATGCTGAGGGGAATAGCATGGCTAGCCCAACTCAAATGGTAGTTGGTAAAGGTACCTCAAATCCGTTGATAGCTGAGGATTTGCTAAAAACCTAAGTGGATGTAATTCCGCCTTCTCCTCCAAAAATCCCTTACCAATTCTCATACACAGAATGGTAGGTCTACAAAATACAATCATTGCTACGTTAACACTATACCTCTGGTAATGAAAATTTTCAATACTTCCTATCGAGTACAAAATTTACTTGTCAACTCTACATGGAGTAGCAAACCTTCAAATTTGTCAAGTTAACACTATACCTCTGACACTTCAAACTTCACTTGTCAATTCTCATCAATAGAATGGCAGGTCCTCAAATTGCTCATATCGCAAGCCAATTTCTGTCACGTTAATACCACACCTCTGACAAGTTACTGTTAGGTTAACATTACACTTCTAACAGTAATCAAGTGCTGCCAAGTTCAATATTACACCTCTGACAGTCATTTTCCCTCAGACTTCCGTATCGAAGCTGAAATGAACGATACTAAGTTTAACACTACACCTCTAGCGTTCAAGTCATTACTAAGTTCAACAATACACTTAAGGCCATGACTTTCCCTCGGACTTCCTTGTTAAAGTCGAGATGACCAATGCCAAGTTCAAAATTACACCT
Source organism: Agave tequilana (assembly GCA_038442645.1). Classification (NCBI taxonomy): domain Eukaryota; kingdom Viridiplantae; phylum Streptophyta; class Magnoliopsida; order Asparagales; family Asparagaceae; genus Agave; species Agave tequilana. The sequence continues at coordinate 99,980 of JAVJIF010003473.1, read as the reverse complement.
CTAGCATTACCCTCACTGCCAAGTTAAACATCACACCTATGATAGTGACACTTTCAGTCTTCCCAAACAAAACTGAAATACTTTTGAGTCAAGTTAATATCACACCTCTGACTCGCATCCTTGTCAAGTTAACATTACACTTCTGACAAGACTACATTCAACCCGTTAAGTTAATATCACACCTCTAACGGTAAAGACTTTCCTAGATCCCCCGCAAATCTAGCCTCACTTGTTATTCTCGTCAACAGAATAACAAGCCCACTTAAAAACATTGTTAGGTTAACATCACACCATTAACAGTATTTTCATTAACTCCCCAGTTGATCTTAATCAAGTTAATCCCAAACCTCTGATAAAAGCTCATCCTCCTTGGGGGTACAAATTCAGCTTGTCATTCTCTATTATAGATTGACAGGTCCACAAAAGTTATCTTATCCCTGTCAAGTTAATATCACACCTCTGACAGCATTGTTGAGTTCCTGAAATAGGATCTCTCTCTACAAAATTTGACTCGTTAAGATTATTATCATGATTTTTACAAGTCAAAGGCTCTTTACTTCTATTCATCTGACTTTCAATGCAAAAAGAGAGTTCAAGACAATAGAAGGAGACAAAAAGAAATGTGTCACTTTTATTTATATTCAACATATGAAAGTGATACAAAACGCTCTCTTATACAATAAGATTGAGTGTTACAATAATCAATAAAGGAGTACAAAGAAGTCCCTTTCTCTCAAAGGCTGCACTCACTCCTTGAAGCTGCTCACAAATCCAAGTACAAGATGTTTGGAAGTCGCCAAAGAAGAAGACGAGTTTCTTCAATGGAATGCGCGAATCCGTCTTAAACTCTGCGTCAGTCATAAGTTCTCGGAATGTCGCCATGTCGACCTTGGAGAGCCTCTCCCCTCGCTCCCTCGGCTTGTCGGCGGTCACCGGAGCAGTCCTTTGCAACACGAAGGTTAAGTTGCGGTCAGCACCACCTACGTGCCCGAAGTGACACTTTTTGGAGAGAGGATAGGGGGAATAACGCACTGCAAAAAGGAAACGACATTTGATCAGAAAATGATTAAGTGTCCACAACTCAAACGCAGAAGTAAACTCAAACGCGATAATCATCAAAATCTGCGTCCAGACCCGAAGATCGCGAGGCTAGCATGGAGCCCGCGTTTTAAAAAATTCAAGACTTATGAAAAATCTCTAAGTACTTGGACTCAGACGCAAGATTCATGAGGACCAGCGTCTGATTTCATATGACGCAAGAGTCATAAGAAATCTGCGTCCGAATCTTTCATACTTAGAAACATTCTAAGTGTTGATTCTGAAACGCAAGGCTTACTGGGGCCCTGTGTTCAACAAGCAGACACAGATTCGAGCAGATAAAAGCGGCAAGGGGCATCAAACCTACGCCTTGTTTATCAACTCAAGGGCCGCGTCTAAAGATCAAACATGGGCTCGAGCCCGCGCCAGCGGGTCAATTTTAAAAGAAGAGTCCAAGAGTTCAAAGAACTCCACAAACCTTTTAATGGTGGAAATCAAGTCCGATGGCTTTATACCTGAAATAGGGGCTTCCTGTATGGAGGAACCGCCCCTTTGAGTCTCAGCGACGACCGCCCGTGAAGATGAAGCAATTTGCTTGGCCTTTGGTGCCATTGCGAATCAAAGAGCCGGTGTTAGATGAAATAAAGAGAATAAAGGAAGTTCCTTTCTCAAAAATAGAATATAGATTTGGGTAAGTTAGGGTAGATATGATTTTTGTTAGGATTTAGTTTATGATTAGTACTCTGGATTAGAATTTGAATTATGATTTGATTTGTTAGGATAAGGATCGGGTTTAGATCTTGGGTGTTGGGTATGGGTTAATGGGTAAAGATCTCAGTGGGAATGGGTTATGGGCTAGTAAAAAGGAAAAGATATGAATAACAATAATAAATACTAATAATCAAAATGAGATAGTAGTAATAATAATAAAATTATCAACATTAAAAATATTATCTAATAATACTTGGTAAGAATACTACCATTAATAATAATGACTAAAACAATACAATAACAATAATAATAATAATAACAATATCAATACTAACAATAATAGAAACTACAATAACAATAACAATAGTAATGAGAAAAATACTGGCTAAAAATTTAAATGATAATACTTAATAATGTTAAATATACATATAAGGCCAAAATACGATTTACTATCTTAAAATAATTTGGACTATAAACCAAGTTAAAAATAATAATAAAATAAATACTTTAGAAAAATAAAAATACAGTATTTTAGACCAGGAATGTAGGCTGTCTAAAAAATCATTGAAGACAAGTCCTCAAAAGCAGAGTCTCAAAACTCCAGACGCAGGGCTAATCATAGCCGTCACTGCAGCACCAAGGCGCGTGGGTCGAAACCCGCGCCTCAGCCGCACCAAGGCGCGTGGGACGAAATCCGCGCCTCAGCAGCACTAAGGCGCGTGGGTCAAAACCCGCGCCTCAGCCGCACCAAGGCGCGTGGGTCGAAACCCGTGTCTCTGCAGCACCAAGGCGCGAGGGTCGAAACCCGCGTCTCAGCCAGCGCTGCAGCACCAAGACGCGAGGGTCGAAACCCGCGTCTCAGCCAGCGCTGCAGCACCAAGGCGCGAGGGACGAAACCCGCGTCTCAGCCAGCACTGCAGCACCAAGGCGCGAGGGTCGAAACCCGCGTCTCAGCCAAGCACTGCAGCACCAAGGCGCGAGGGCCAAAACCCGCGTCTCAATTGTAACCCTCCCGGTTATGGGGCCAATCACGGCCCACATAACGGGAAAAGTTAACCCCTATTATGGAGTATTTTTAGGAGGCACGTATGCCCCTGAAACCTCTATAAATAGCCCCGTTGCTATGGAGAAGGGGTCAGATTTTGGGAGAGAAGAACTCTGAGAGAAAAGAGCTTGACCTTAGAGCTTCCACAGAGAAGGAAAGAGAGTCCAACCCTTCAGACAACTTGCTGCGTACAAGTCAGTCTTTGCCTTTAATCTCTTTGAGATTTCTGGCCGACAGAGCTGTGTTACTCCGTCCACCATCCGAAGAGAAGATCCCCAGAAGTTTTCGACGTTCACCTGGTCAACGAAAAATAAGATTCACTTTCCATCGCCACGTGAAGAACCCAGCATTAAACAAAGGGGAGATTCAAGACTCAACATCTTCCCTCCCTTGTAGTCGGGGCATTAGTTTGCTGTAATCTTTCAATTGATTCAAGGAAATTTTACACTTTCTTCTACTCCATACCAAACAAGGAATATTACATATAAGCGGGCCTGTGGCTCGAGCTGGTGTCAACCACCACTTGTTTTCTTGCCTTTTTCTCTTCTGAAAGCAAGATGAGAAATAAATTCACAGCAGATCACAAGTCAGTGGAAGACTTTGAAAGTGACAAGGCTGATATTAACAACTCGTAGACTGGACTGTGTCCCCAACATTATTTTGTGCAGGAAGTCAATTAACATCACTCGTAAAGAATTCAGATTCTATATCATTTAAAACATTAATCAGGTTATAAATTATAATATACATGTACTGTTAACAAAATGTACAATGTGTGTGTATATATAGAACAGTTCTCATGAATTTGTGGGAGAACTTTTTTATGGGTCATCAGATCTGATAGAGTCATGAATTTATTTGATGTGATTTATTAAATTTGACGGCCCACATAAAAGTTCTCACAGAAATCCGTGAAAATTGTTCTTAGGATATATATATATATGAGAAAAATGTATATCAGCTGACGGCTGAGAGACTCTCTCAGCCTGCGGTGACGTGGATCAATATTTGTCACCCCACTAACTTGCGCCCCGCTTATAGGAACAAGTTAAATTACTAAATACCCCTTGGTAAAAGCTACTCGCTCCGTTATTGTTTATTATTATTCCCCCCCAAATTTTTGACCGCTCGTTGTCAGATTTAGGTTATTGTTTATTATTATTTTTTCCCTTTTTTATCGCTCTTTATAAGATTTAGGTTATTGTTTATTATTATTTTTTTCCCCTATTTCTTTACCGCTCTTTGTCAGATTTAGGTTCTCCTTTTCTAGCCTGCGATAAAGTTTTCTCTGAAAATATCGATTTTCAGAGCAGTTTTTTATCCTTTTTATTTAATGTCGACGTCGGAGCAGTCTACTTCCCCTGACAATTCTGGTCGCAGTCGTAAGCGATCTCTATCTCCTGATCTAAATATGGAGGATATATCATCTAGTTCAACTTTCTCTCAGAATATTGAAAGTATTGAAGGGTTGACATCTTTGCATGCAGATCAACAGGTTTTTATTATGTCAATTTTTTTCGCAATTTCTTAAATATAGAATCTTTCTCTGTAGCGTATATGGTACTGCGACCTATAATTCGTTTTACAGAACAAAATAATCACCTGTTCTAAAGTTTAAGAACTGCGACCACGGTCGCAATTTGATTTTAAAATAATCTCGGCTGTGAAAGCTATTTTTATAACTGCGACCTAAGTCGCATTACTTGTTGTTATAATTCTTACATGTTTCTATATCAATTATATTAAGTTTGTATATTCATTAGAGAGTTGCACAGTTATTATTCAGTTTTTTAAAAAAAATCTGCTCATACGAAAAACTGCGACTACGATCGCAGTTTTTTAGTAAGAAGTTATATAGATTTCATTACATCTGCGACCTTGGTCGCAGTTTTAGTAATTAAAGTTCAGACGTGTGATATTTAAAAAATATTTATATTTATGTAGTTCGTCAATTTGTTTTGTAGGATCTGAATGCACATGGAGAAATGTCTGGAAGCTCAAATATTTTTTTAGGGAAACAGTTTTTCACGGATGTGGAAGCATACAATTTCTACAATTCTTATGCAAGGAACAGAGGTTTTGACGTGAGAAGAAAATGAATAGATAAGTCACGGAGGCCTCCTCATGAAGTTATTTGCAGAAAATTTTGCTGCAACAAGGAAGGTGTGAAGAAGTTGTGTGACAAAAGACAAGAGGGACTTACAGTGCATCATCGAATTGACACTAGAGTAGCGTGTCCTGTTGAGATGCATGTTCGTCTTATTTTTTATTTGACAGAAGATATTGGGTTGTCACCAAATTTGTTGATTCTCATTCACATGAATTGTCAAACCCGGATAAGGTACATCACCATTACTCTCACCAGACTCATCGATCGAAGATTAGCAGAAGCATTATGAGCAATTTGGTTGATGTGAGAATGCGCCCTTCAAATATTTCCCGTGTTGTGAATGCAATGAGTTAGGGAGAAGGTTGTGAAGAAGTAAGCCCGCAACAAGTTATTGATTTTACTCGTCAACGTAGAAATAACATTGGCCATGAGTTTATTGCGATCATCAAATATTTCCAAGAGAAAGCCGAGACCAATCCAGAATTTTTCTTTGCAAGTGAAGTTGATAATGCGGGCACACTTAGAAGCATTTTTTGGGCTGATGGAAGAGCTATTTCCTCGTATTTGAGGTTCTATGATGTGATCATTTTTGACACAACAAACAGGACTAATCACTTGAGCTTGTCATTTGCTCCATTCACTGGAGTAAATCATCATCGGCAGTCAATTTTGTTTGGCTGTGCATTGCTTGCTGATGAGCAGAGGGATACGTTTGTGTGGCTATTCTAAAAATGGCTCAAGTGCATGCATGGAGTTGCACCGAAGTTGATTATTACTGATCAGGATGCCCAGATTGGTGATGCCATCAAGATGATTTTCTAACTACTCGACACCGGTACTATTTCTGGCATGTACGAAAACATATCGCCGAGCAACAAATCCCGATGACAAACAAGTATGGAGAAGATATGGTCTCTGAATTCCATCATTGGTACACCTCCCGTGATATAAGCACATGCGAGGAGCGATGGCGACTGATGAATGAAAAATATCATTTAGAAGAAGAAGAAGACAGTTGGTTGTTGAAGATGCACAGACTGCGTGGACACTGGGTTAATGCATATCTCAAGGATGTTTTCTGTGCTGGAATGACAACTAGCCAGAGGTCCGAGAGTATTAATTCTTTCTTTGATGGTTTTGTTAATGCAAACACGAAACTAGTGGAATTTGTTCACCAATATAATAAAGCTGTTGCTGCCCGTCGTAGTTCTGAATCTCAACAAGACTTTCGAGGTTTGAATTCTGTGCCCAACTGTACATCGAATCCATATGAGATACAGGTTTCGAAGTTGTATACCCCGAAGATTTTTTAGTTGTTCCAAAAGGAATGGGCAGTTGTAATGACACTGTTTTCAGAAGAGTTGGAACACGACGGACCTGGATCAAAATATCTGGTTGGTGATTTTTCAGAATTAAAAGACAGCTGGGAAAAGGTCAGTTATGAGAAGCCTGAGGAACTTCATGTGTCTTGTAGTTGCTCATTATTTGAAACAGAGGGTATCCTTTGTAGACATATTCTGTGTATTTTGTGGCGCAATCACGTTACACATATACCAGAATCATATATACTTCAGAGATGGAGGTTGGATGCTCGTTATAAAAATGTTGCAATTGAAAATGGCATCAGGCCTTTTCCCAGTCAAGGCACTCCACGGATGGCTAGATTGTGGACACTTCGTTCAAAATTTAACGCAATTCTTGAGATGGTCGCCGATTCTGATATCCATCTTTCAAAGTTGGACGCAGTTTTGAAAAGATTTGCTGAAGAAACCACTAGTGAATACAAAGTCATGTCAGTAAATTATCAGTCATCACAGTCTAAAACTACTATTGGTTCCAGTGGATCCGTCGTCATTTTGCGAGATGGTGAAGAATTGAATATACGTGATCCAATTGGTCCTGTACCAACCAAGGGGAGGCCTAGAGCTGCATCCAGGCTTAAGTCTGATTTTGAAGATTCTCTATATCAGAAGGAAGTGAAGCATCGAAGATGTGGTAACTGTCAAGGGCTGGGCCATTATAGGACTGGTTGTCCATTACTGGTATTAAATTAAACCTGTTATACAGTCTTTCTAATGATTTATGTTTAAAATTCTTACTTTTTCTTTTTAATGGTAAAAGAAGTAGGTTCGGGTTGCGTCCACCTAGAAGGAATAAAGTGTTCATTTTGACAGTTTCAATCAAGAACTGCGACCAGGGTCACACAACGCAGAGAGATTCATGTCGCATGCTGCCACTGGCGTGTCATTATAAGCAGATTTTAATATCATTTTTCACATCTACTGTACTTTTTTGTAAGTAGTTGTACTTTAGAGTTTCACTATTACAAACTTGGCCTATATAATTTACCTTTTAGTTACTTTAACGTAAACAGTGACTTTGGTCGCAAATATAAGCAGTGTATGGGGATAATTGCAACCGTGGTCGCAGTGCTTCTATGCCGGGGAAATTGGTTTGTTGCTTTTAAAATTGCCCCCGTCTCTTGGTATATTATTATAACATCTGAATATAGTTGAAATTTTCCGCTCAAATATAATTTCGACAATTTTGCACTATGTTCTTCTTTATTCCACTGAACATAAAGTAACACTGCGACCATGGTCGCATCCATATTTGCCCATTTGAATATTGACTTTCTCATTATCTACAACAGTTCCATGACTGCAACCAGAGTCGCAGTTGGCTGACGTTATTTTTTCTGTCTTCGACAATAGTCGTAGCGTTCCCTTTTTCATTTAATTTTAACATCCATTTCTACATTTTTACCCTATGTTGTGCTTTAGTCCACTGAACATAAAGTAACACTGCGACCATGATCGCATGTTCAAATTTGCCCATTTGAACGTTCTGTCTGGATGTCTACACCAGTTTCATGACTGCGACCAGAGTCGCAGTTGGCTGATATATATATATATATATATATATATATATATATATATATATATATATATATATATATATATATTTTAATTTTAACATCCATTTCGACATTTTCTCCCTATGTTGTGCTTTAGTCCACTTAACATAAAGTAACACTGCGACCATGATCGCATGTTCAAATTTGCCCATTTGAACGTTCTGTCTGGATGTCACACCAGTTTCATGACTGCGACCAGAGTCGCAGTTGGCTGGCGATATATATATTTTTTTTTAATTTTAATATCCATTTTGATCTACCACATGAATAAAATTTGTGACAAAGGTACAGCATTTCAACCAAGATTAAGTAATAAAAATTATAATTCACACAATTAACATTAGAAAACAGGCTTATATATTTATAAAAAATTGAAATACAAATTTTAAAGTTCTAATCTACTCGTTCTCGTCATCACCATCATAATCAGATTCGTCCTCAATATTATGACTGTGTTCGTCTTCCGTATCGCTTTCTGTCTCTTCCACCTCTTTACCAACAATCTCCTCTTCGCTTTCTTCCTCTTCATGGCAGTATTTTGGTTCATCAATGAACTCTCAGAATGGGTCATCTGTATCAAGCTCATCCTCTGACCCGTAGCGAGGGATCGATTAAGAACTATACATCCAATTATCATTAGATGATTGGCTTCATTCTGGTGAAGACGGTGGAGAAGACATTTTTGAATCTATTTCTGAATATTGAAAGAAACGAATTTGAGCAAAACCTATTTAGTATGTTTATAATCCTGTAAAGATGACCCTTTATATATTTTTAATCCCAGAATTCCAAAAGGTTTAAGCTCTCAAACGACGTGAACATGTCCCAAATTTATTTTCTGCCTTTTCCCATAAATTGTATATTTTCCAGGTGACTGTTCAGTTCTCAAAAATAGTTAAAAAGTTAATACAGTCTTACATCAAGTTACTTTGTACTTTGAACACGTGAAGATTATTATTGTTTTAATATCTTATGGTAGAAAAATGCAGGGAGGATTATGTTTACGATAACATAAATTAATGAAGTTAATTAAATTAAAACATATATAAAGGGCTATGTGTACAAAATCTTTGGTCTCCCGATTATGGAAGTGCGACCACAGTCGCATTGAGATCTGATAAATGATTCAGTAACTGCGACCGCGATCGCTGTCTCGATTACAGTATCGTAATATAAGGAAACGATGTAACTCAAACAGTTCATGACTGCGACTTTGGTCGTAGTACAACTTCTGAACTCATGTTGTTTCTATTATCAATAGGAATTAGTAAATTGCACTGTGTAACAGAAGTAGATTGGAAATAAAGAAATCTCAATGGATTTTATAATAAATAAATGTATAAAAATGTTTATAAATTAAATTAATAAAACAAACAGATCAATGAATTGCATTTATTTTTACATTTATAAATAAAAATTGAGGTACATCAATGAATTGTCAACTGTCAGTTTTTAAATACCATCCTTCTTATAATTTCTGTTTCTTCATCCCAACTTTTCTCTCTATCTGCGAGTATCATGTATGCAAGCTCACTTCTTAGTCTCTGTACATCGGCAGCCGTAACAGTATCAATAGCTGATGAACTACCAAATGCTATACTTTTCATGTACTTGCATACATATACAGCGCAATCAACACTGAAAATTGTACAGAGTAATCATTAAATGAAATTAGATTTCTGTACTCAAAAAAAAGTAGAAAATATGATAGGTAAACGTCACAAAAAAATAAAATACCTGTTTGCTTATTGGGGGCATCTTGTATATTTTATATTTGTTTTTTCATTAATTTATTGAAATCAATTTCAAAAATCTGTAATAACCTTTCTTTCTGCAATGTCAATAGAAAAAAATATTAGTATTAATCAAATTAAATGTAAGTATTCAGTAATCGAAATATTAAAATTTAACTCACCATTATTCTTGCATCTCTTTGATAAAGCTTTAATGTACTACTTGATTTTTCAACTGGGACCAAAGAGTTGTAAAAAATCCATTCTTGTGTATGGCAATCAAATACCAACAAGGTCCAGTGAAATCCGGGATCGTTGGCACTGTGTTTGTGATTGATCGGGAAGAACATGTACTGCACATCAACTGTCCAGTTTTTCAACAACTGCTTGATGAAATAATCTTCAAGATCTCTACTTTTAGATACAACACCGTGCTGTGAACAACAAAAAAAATAAATTTAAAATGAATTCAAAGTATAAAAAACATTATGAAAAACAGATGTTATTACGACAAGACAACAGACTGCGATCATGGTCGCAGTGCTTTTTGGTTAATATACTTTACGCTGCGACCTTAATCGCCATCACCGGTATCCATTTTTAATTTTTAAGCATTTCTTATGAACCCCGTCTTCTATATTAATATATGCTGCGACCAAGGTCGCAGTGTTGTTATTGATTAAGACTGTCAGTAACTGCGATCTAGATCACATCCTTTCATTACTAAAATGATATTCGTTGTGATTAATTTAATCATCGACTGTGACTTAGGTCGCAGTACATTCGTTAGCTACCCGTCTTTTATATTAACATGCATAGCGACCAAGGTCGCAGTGTTCTTATTGATTAAGACTGCCGCCAGCAACTGCGACCAAAGTCGTAACCTTCATTACTAAATTGATATTCATGGGGATTAATTTAATTATCAACTGCGACCTAGGTCGCAGTACATTCGTTATGCCTTATCAGTAGTAAAGACTACTAATAGAATATTTAACGTTCAAAAATTTAATTCACTAAATCAATTAGGAAATTGATATTTCAATTAACCGTAAAGGAGAAAATAGATGTTTACCCAAGTTTCACTTCGAAAGAATATACTTTTTAATCCTCCTTTTTTCTCTAGATCCTTCATGTAGAAATGAATTATATTTGCATCTAACTCTCTACTGAACATCAGGTCCTCAATGTCATTTTTCGCAACAATGATTCTATTGTCGGTATCCTGATATGCAGTAGAACTGCAAGATATTCAAAACAAAGTTAAGAATTATATTGTTCTTATATAAATATCTAATAGTTTTTGATATGATTTAAAATAAAATTAATTAACTTACTCAGAGAAGGCCTTGTCCAAGAAATTTTTTATGAGAGCTTGTTGATGGGGCTGCAGAATTCTGTATGCTGTGGTTTCAGTCAATTCCCTGTTTTTGGCTGAGTGTCGGAAATCTGTTCGTTGCCGAAACCAGTGGCAGAAGTCTGAGCCGCAGGCTGTAGAAGAGGATGTTCATTAATTTTCTTTCTCTGTTTTGGATAAACGAAGTCGGAGTCATCGCGATCTCTTTCAGCGCGCTTGCGTTCTTTGACTCCCCTTTCTATCGTTCCTTTAGAGTAATCCAAAACTTTTCTTTTTAAGGATTGCTTCTGAGCCGGAGTCTGTTCTTGAATTTTTTCTTCAGAAGCTCTATCTTTTTAGAGTTCAAGTATCTGTTGAGTTATATTTAAAGAAAAACTAGGGAAATCTTTCCCAGAAATATTTACTATAAATTCAGAACCCTTGATTTCATCCTCTTCTAATTTTTTTTTCTTCTTCTTTTTTGCCTGCTTCTCCATCTGCTCCCTCATCCTTTCTGCTTCTTCTCCTCTTCTCCCTTCCTTCTCCTCTCCTCTTCCAACTTCCTCCTCTTCTCCTTTTCCTGCTCCTCATCTTCTTTCCTCCTCTTCTCCTTCTCCTTCGTCTCCTCTCCTCTCCTCTCTCCTCCTTTCTCCTCGTCTCCTCCTCTTCCTTCCTTCCTCCTCTCCTTCCTTCCTCCTCTCCTTTTCCTTCTCCTCCTCCCTCCTCCTCCTCTCCTGCCCCACCTCTTCCCTCCTCCTATCCTCCTTTTCCTGCTCCTCCTCTTCTCTCCTCCTCTCCTCCTTTTTCTTCTCCTCCTCTTCCCTCCTCCTCCTCTCATGCTCCGCCTCTTCTCTCTTCTTTCTCCTTCTCCTTCTCCTCAGCAGCAGTGGCTGCTCTCAACAGCTCTTCTTCTTCTTCTTTCATTTTTAATTTCCTCTGCTTCTTTTTTAATTTTTTTCTCTCTTCTGTCTCTTCTTTTTTTCTTTAATTCAGCCTTGAGTCTGTTCTCAGTCTCCATTTTTTTCAATTTTTCTTTCTAGCTGATAAACATATTCTCTCAAGTACTGATTTTGATTCCTTAAAACTTCAATTTCTTCAGCTTGTTATTCACGTGGTGGTGGCAAATAACCTGCAATAGTTGGTTCTTGCTTACTCGTTCGTTTCTCAACTATTTCGGCTGCTTCTGGCTCCGTTTCCACCGGGATGTTAGCTTCATTATGTGTATGTTCTTGTTCTTCTTCTTCTTCCTCCTCTTCTCCTTCAACAGGAAGGCCAATCATATTTCTTTCATCATTAGAGATGTTGGCCATTCGACACAAAATCTGAAAAAAAATTAAAGTTAAAACGATAAAGAAATCTTATAGTTTTACCGCAGATGAATAAAATATTTACTATAATAGTTAACAAGGAACTGCGACCTAGGACGCAGTTATAACCATTACATCAGACAAACAATTAAACTCTGCGACAATGGTCGCAACACAAAACAATGAAATAATTATAACTGCGACCATGGTCGCAGTTTATTTACAACTATTTATCAAAAGAATGAGACCATGGTCGCACACAATTGTACTGCACATAAAATGAACTGCAACTGAGGTCGCAGTCCATTTAAATTATTAAAATTTTAATCAACAGTATATGGTATTTAATATTTAAAAACTTAGGATATGTGCGTCAAGCTCATTTAGATCAACTTCAAGCAGAGCTCTGCTAATGTTTTGGAGGTCCCATCTTACTGCACGTGGGGTTTTGTCTTCCAAACCAGAGCTTGGCTCAAAAATAAGAGCCCTCTCACAGAGCCAATACTGCAAAATGCATAATTAAATTGGTTTACACAAATATTCACAAGATATCGGAAAATTTCATACAATGTTTGACAAATTTGATATTCATACTTACAATAATTTGCACGGAGCATCCTTGCAGCTCGTACGTGGTGTGCCTGAAGATGTCCATTGATTCAATCAGGAATTGCCAAACAGCTTTAGCCTAGCATATTGTCCTCATCAGCTGCATATTGGCAATCTGTTCCACAATATACCACGGCACCGTGCATTTACTGTCAGAAAAGAATAGAGTGGTCGACATGTATAGGATGATTATTGTCGTAAAGTCTTGAGCTGCAAGTCTTTTGAAAAACACCTAGAGGGGGGTGAATAGGTGTAATTGCTAATCTAACAATCTTTTTAAAACTACGATGGATGAATGATGCAACGATCTCTCAAAATAAGACTAAGAGCCGAATACCCCGTGAGAGGTTCTGAACTCCTTCCTCCCAATTCCCCTTGAATGGGTTAGAGGTGCGCAATGCAACCTTGTTGTATGAGATATGATCGATCAAGGCAAAGTATGATGGATGAATAGTGAAATGCACACAATATATCACAAGCTTGAAATAATAGCACAAGAAAAGAAACAAGATCACAAGCAAGTAATTGAAAGCAACAAAGTGCAAGAGAAATTAAAAACTAGAATGGACACAAAGCAATCGCAAACACAAGATATTTGTTTCGAGGTTCGAGCCACCGCTCTACTCCCCGCCTTCACCTCCGTGAAGGGTTTCCACTATCCACCGAGGATGATTACAACGGTCTACCGAAGACCCGAGCACCGAGCTCCACCAAGTACAATAACCTCTACCGAAGAGGTGTCTCCACAAGAACAAGATGAGGAACAAGTAACCAAAGTGATCACAACAAGATCACTAAACTCTTTACAATGTCTCACTCTTTTACAACTTCCTTATAGAATGAGTAAGGGATTTTTGGCTCTAAGAAGTGTAGTGAGAAAAACTCAGTTGTAGAATAATCTTTGCTAACAAAATACAACTACAAAACAAGCTCAAGAAAGAGTTGGAAATGGAGAGCTTAAACACTTTTCTTTTCTCTTTGAAAACTTTGAAAACTTGAGGATTTTTCTTAGTCTTTTGTAAGAGAGTCTTCTCCTCTATTTATATGGAGAGAAATAGATTTAAAACAATTTATTTAGACCTTATTTGCTCTGAAAAAGATCTGGAAAACCCTGAAAAAGTTTGCCAAAAAGCAATCTGGAAAACAGATTTCAGAATTGCACAAAAGAGAAAAGAGCCGTTGGGCTGTTGCAGGCCTGGCGGTCGACCGGCCCGGTCGACCGCCAGCTCAGCTGGCAAAGAGCCGTTGGCTCCGGTCGACCGGTCGGGTCGACCGTCCTCTTAGAAGAAAACACAGTTTTCTTCGGGCGGTCGACCGGGACGGTCGACCCAGAAAACCCAGGAGCAACTGCTTACAGTCGGTCGACCGGGGCGGTCGGCTGACAGACGTGCACAAACGTGCACGACCTGGAACTGGCGCCGGTCGACTGGGCCGGTCGGCCGGTCAGCCTGAAATAAGAAAAACAGCAGGATTTTGAACTTGAAAAATTTTGAAAAAATTGTTTTAAAGTAGGGAAAGCTAAGTAACATGCTGGAAAGGGTATACATACATGATCTAAACATGATATTTATATTTGTAAAACTTAGGGTCATGTATATATATACTAAAGCATGAAACATAAATTTTGATCATGAAAACTTGAATAATAAAATCGTGTGTGTGTATCCTAGAGCCAATTTCCAAAACTCAAACTTTAACAATCTAATTCTTATATTGGTTCTAAGTACTACAAGTGCTTCAAGAGGGCTTTTCACCATATGATCTTCAAAGCTTGATTCTTGAGCCCAATTTGAGTTGACTTGAGTCCAAAACACTTTCTTTTAGGGTTTAAACCTTCTAGTTGAGTTAGAATCCTGAAACACACTTAACCAATAAACAATATTAGTGCAAATAACTAATATGTTTTGTAATCATCAAAACACACTAAACACGGGTGATTGTAACCTTGGGCCAACAATCTCCCCCTTTTTGATGATGACAAAACATATAAGTTATTTAAACAAAAATGGGATAAGAGCTTGGAAAGCTCCCCCTCAAATAATGCTATGTATAAAGAATGACAATGAGTAAGATACATGAAGTATTGAAAACACAATAGTTTTGTTGAAAACTAAAATAAACAACAAACAAACTTATACTTTTTCTCCCCTTTTTGTCATACATCAAAAAGGGTTAAACAAAACAAAATATTAAAAAGAAATTTATCTTTAAGAATCCATAATGCAAACATTCAACTCACCACAAATAAATGAAAATCTAGCATAATCTAGAGGTTTAGTAAAAATATCGGCAAGTTGAAAATCGGTAGAAACATAGTCTATATCAATATCACATTTCTCATAATGATCTCTAAGAAAGTGATACCTAATGTCAATGTGTTTGGTTTTTACTATGTTGATTTGTATTCTTTGTCATGTGAATAGTACTAGTATTATCACAAAATATTTTAACATGATCAAAGTGTAAATCATAGTCGAGGAGAGTATGTTTCATCCAAAGAACTTGTGCACAACAAGCTCTGGCTGCAACATACTCCGCCTCGGCGGTTGAAAGGGCTACCGAATTTTGCTTTTTGGAAGACCAAGATACAAGACAATTACCTAGGAATTGACATGTTCCACTTGTGCTCTTCCTATCTACCCTACAACCCGCATAGTCGGCATCCGAAAAACTCTTCATTTCAAATAATCCGGTTTTTGGATACCACAAACCCATTTCAATAGTGCCCTTAAGGTATCTAATTATGCGTTTAACCGCAATTATATGAGACTCTTTAGGACAAGATTGAAAACGTGCACAAAGACAAACGGAAAACATAATATCCGGCCTACTAGCCATCAAATACAACAAACTACCTATCATGCTTCTATAAAGTTTAATGTCTACACTTTTACCTTGTTCATCCTTGTCAAGCTTGGTAGTTGTTGCCATGGGAGTTTTGCTTACTTTAGATCCTTCAAGCCCGAACCTTTTGATTAGTTCCTTTGTGTACTTGGCTTGATTGATGAAGATCCCATCCTTCCTTTGCTTGATTTGGAGTCCAAGGAAATAGTTGAGCTCCCCCATCATAGACATTTCAAATTCATCCTTCATGCACGATTCAAAAGCTTGGCAAAGAGATTCATTAGTAGATCCAAAAATGATGTCATCAACATAAATTTGCACAATAAGAATATCATTTTTAACATGTTTAGTAAACAATGTGGTGTCAATTTTGCCTTTCTAAAAACCATTTGAAATTAAAAATGAAGAAAGTCTTTCATACCAAGCCCTAGGGGCTTGTTTTAAACCATAAAGAGCTTTATCTAATTTAAATATAAAATCCGGATGTGTAGGATCAACAAACCCGGGGGGTTGTTCAACATACACCTCCTCTTCAATAAAACTATTTAGAAAAGCACTTTTAACATCCATTTGAAATAATTTAAAATCTTTATATGAGGCAAATGCTAGTGTCATCCGTATGGCTTCAAGCTGTGCTACGGGTGCAAAGGTTTCTTCAAAATTGATTCCTTCGATTTGAGTGTAACCTTGGGCCACTAACCTAGCTTTGTTTCTAACTACATTACCCGATTCATCCAACTTGTTCTTAAAGATCCACTTAGTACCAATTGTTGGTCTATCGTGGGGCCTAGGAACAAGGTGCCAAACTTGGTTGCGCTCAAATTGACTGAGCTCCTCTTGCATGGCTAGCAACCAATATGAATCGGCCTCGGCTTCGAGGACATTTTTGGGTTCAACATGAGAAATAAATGCATAATGACCACAATAATCATGAAGTTTAGAGCGAGTGGTTACCCCTTTTGATACTTCACCTATGACAAGGTCCTTGGGATGATGAGGATTGTATCTCCAATCCTTTGGAAGTTGTTGAGTAGGCTCCACTTCATTTGATTGATTTTCATTTCCTTGAGCCTCTTTTATTTTAGCTTCACTTCCTTCATCATCCTTTGGCTTGTCTCCCATAGTAGGTGTATCCTCCAAGGTCACTTTCTCCAAACCTTCATGCAATGCATCTATTTCTACAACATTCTTAACAAACAAGTTAGATTCCTCAAACTTAACATGTATAGATTCCTCAATAGTCAAAGATGATCTATTGAAAACTCTATAAGCCTTACTAGTGTTAGAATAACCAACAAAAATAGCCTCATAAGATCTAGCATCAAAATTTCCTAAATTATCTTTTGTATTTAAAACAAAACATTTGCATCCAAAAACTTTGAAATAAGAAACATTTGGTTTTCTAGAAAAGTACATTTCAAAAGAAGTTTTAGATGTATTTTTACACAAGAAAACACGATTTGCTATATAGCATGATTTATGAACGGCCTCGTCCGACAAATAATGTGGTAGACCATATTCACTAAGCATTGTCCTAGCCATCTCTTGCAAAGTTCTATTTTTACGTTCAACTACTCCATTTTGTTGTGGAGTTCTAGGACAAGATAGTTCATGCTTAATTCCATGTTCTTCACAAAAAGTGGTAAAGGGTAGGTTAATGAACTCACCTCCTCTATCACTTCTTATTCTTACTATTGAAGTATCTTTTTCCTTTTCAACTCTTTTCTTAAAGGCTTGAAAATGTGAAAAGGCTTGATTTTTATGTTCAAGAAAGAAAACCCAAGTAAAACGTGAAAAATCATCTACCAAAACAAATGCAAATCTACTCCCACTTAGAATTTTGGTTTTAGTAGGACCAAATAAATCCATATGGATCAACTCCAAAGGACGTGATGTCATGATATCCTTAATTGACTTGAAAGAAGACTTAGTTTGTTTCCCAAATTGACATGCGTCACAAACTCGGTCCTTTTCAAAGTTCAAACAAGGAATACCTTTCACCATTTCCTTTGTGTTAAGCCTAGATATATGGTCAAATGAAATGTGGACTAATCTTCTATGCCACAACCAAGAGTCATCATCGAGGGCTTTTAAACAAGTAATATTACAAGACATATTTAACATATCAATCATATAAACATTACTTTCACGAAAACCGAAAAACACACAAACATTTGAAGTTCTATCAATTACTTTACAAGCTACATTATCAAAAACAACATCAAAACCTTTATCACAAAGTTGACTAACACTCAAGAGGTTATGCTTGAGGCCGTCAACTAAAATTACATTTTCAATTAAAGGGGATGTGCCAAGTTTTACATTACCAATACCGATGATTTTACCCTTGGCGTCATCTCCGAAGGTGACGGTGCCACCTTCATGGTATCTTGATAGCGTTGCAAAATTGTTGATGTCCCAAGTCATGTGCCTTGAGCAACCACTATCAAGATACCACAATCCTTTACGTCGTTGGGCCTTGGACGGTACCTATATCATTTAACAAATTCGTTGATTTTGGTACCCAAATTTTCTTGGGTCCTTGAAAGTTAGTGTTTCGAACCCAAACATTATGATGTGATGCATTTAGCCTATCATAGCAAAAATTGGCTAAGTGCCCTTTCCGCCCACAATGTGAACATGAGAACACTCTACCATACATGAATGCATGATGTGTGTGTGGAGTGTGAGCATGTTTTGGGGGTTTGCCACGATGTAAAGGTTGTGTGGTATGAACATGAGCATGAGCATGGTAAACATTTTTCTTAGGGGCTTGTTTCTTAGGAAACATAGCCTCTATCTTCTTTTTGTTAAACTCACAATTTTTTAAAACAATTCCTAATGAGTCTATTCTTTCCTTAAGCATGGTAATCTCATTAGAGTCAACTTGTGGGGACTTGTCTTTACAAGAAATCTTATACTTGTCAAAATCTTTTTGGGTGGAAACAAGAGTGGAAAGTAATTCATCTTTTTCTTTAGAAATAGTAAAGACTTGATGATTAAGAGATTCATTTTCCTTTTTCATTTTTAGATACTTTTTCTTAAGAGAGTCATAGTTATGTGAAAGTTCTACAAATGCTTCTTCTAATTCATCCATGGAAAGTTCATCATCAAAAGAAGTGGAAGGGGTTACCTTGCTTGTGCTCTCATTAGCCATGAAGCACATGTTGGCGGTGTCGATCTCCTCTTCGGATTCGCTCTCGGAATCCCATGTTGCCTTCATTGCTTTCTTCTTGTAGGGTTTCTTGGATGTGGAGGGCTTCACCTTATCCGGACACTCCGCTACAATGTGTCCCGGTCTTTGGCAATTGAAGCACACGATCTTTCTTTCTTCTTTGCCTCCTTACCATCTCCTTCTTCCTTGAAATTTCGCCTTGTTGTACATCCTCCGGACGTTCTTCACAAGAAGTGAGAGCTCTTCATCATCTTCTTCTTCATCGTCTTCGTCGGAGTGAGTGGCTTGACTTTTGAAGGCTATAGTCTTCTTTTTGGAAGGTGCCATATCCTCCCTTGCTTTCCTCTCCATCTCATGGGTTTTGAGATTCCCAATGAGACCTATGAGCTCCATCTCCTCTTTGTCATTGAGTTCCTTCAAGGTAGTTGCCTTTACTTCCCATGAAGGAGGAAGAGCCCGGATGATCTTTCTCACCTTTTGATCATTGTCAATAGCATCACCTAGAGAAGAAAGTCCATTAGTGATCTTGGTAAATTTTGTAACCATATCATCTATGGTTTCATGTTCTTGCATGCTAAAGTTCTCATATTGGGACCGAAGAAGGTCTATCTTAGCCCTCTTCACTTGTGAGGTCCCCTCATGTGTAACTAGCAAATGTGTCCAAATTTCATATGCGGACTTGCAATGAATAACTCTAGCTATATCATCATCATTAAGGGCTTGAAGGAGTGCATAATGAGCCCTAGCATTGGCATCAGACTCTTTGGTCTCAATTTCGGACCAAGTAGATTCATCACCGGGGGGTGCACTAAAGGGTTTGGTCACGGCCTTTGCAACTCGACTTCCTAGAGATTGCAAGAAAACGATCATCTTAACCTTCCATATGGGAAAGTTAAGTCCATCAAACTTAGGAGGGGTTTTAATTCCATCGGCCATTTTTACTAAGTGAGAGTGTATGAAAAATGAATGAAGTGATTAGCAAAATTAGGATCTCTCTAAGGTTGTTAAACCAAAATCCTAGAGTCCAAGCTCTGATAACAATTGAAAAACACCTAGAGGGGGGTGAATAGGTGTAATTGCTAATCTAACAATCTTTTTAAAACTACGATGGATGAATGATGCAACGATCTCTCAAAACAAGACTAAGAGCCGAATACCTCGTGAGAGGTTCTGAACTCCTTCCTCCCAATTCCCCTTGAATGGGTTAGAGGTGCGCAATGCAACCTTGTTGTATGAGATATGATCGATCAAGGCAAAGTATGATGGATGAATAGTGAAATGCATACAATATATCACAAGCTTGAAATAATAGCACAAGGAAAGAAACAAGATCACAAGCAAGTAATTGAAAGCAACAAAGTGCAAGAGAAATTAAAAAACGAGAATGGACACAAAGCAATCACAAACACAAGATATTTGTTTTGAGGTTCGAGCCACCGCTCTACTCCCCGCCTTCACCTCCGTGAAGGGTTTCCACTATCCACCGAGGATGATTACAACGGTCTACCGAAGACCCGAGCACCGAGCTCCACCAAGTACAATAACCTCTACCGAAGAGGTGTCTCCACAAGAACAAGATGAGGAACAAGTAACCAAAGTGATCACAACAAGATCACTAAACTCTTTACAATGTCTCACTCTTTTACAACTTCCTTATAGAATGAGTAAGGGATTTTTGGCTCTAAGAAGTGTAGTGAGAAAAACACAGTTTTAGAATAATCTTTGCTAACAAAATACAACTACAAAACAAGCTCAAGAAAGAGTTGGAAATGGAGAGCTTAAACACTTTTCTTTTCTCTTTGAAAACTTTGAAAACTTGAGGATTTTTCTTAGTCTTTTGTAAGAGAGTCTTCTCCTCTATTTATATGGAGAGAAATAGGTTTAAAATAATTTATTTAGACCTTATTTGCTCTGAAAAAGATCTGGAAAACCCTGAAAAAGTCTGCCAAAAAGCAATCTGGAAAACAGATTTCAGAATTGCACAAAAGAGGAAAGAGCCGTTGGGCTGTTGCAGGCCTGGCGGTCGACCGGCCCGGTCGACCGCCAGCTCAGCTGGCAAAGAGCTGTTGGCTCCGGTCGACCGGTCGGGTCGACCGTCCTCTTAGAAGAAAACACAGTTTTCTTCGGGCGGTCGACCGGGGCGGTCGGCCCAGAAAACCCGAGAGCAACTGCTTACAGTCGGTCGACCGGGGCGGTCGGCCGACAGATGCACAAACGTGCACGTCCTGGAACTGGCGCCGGTCGACCGGGCCGGTCGGCCGGTCAGCCTGAAATAAGAAAAACAGCAGGATTTTGAACTTGGAAAATTTTGAAAAAATTGTTTTAAAGTAGGGAAAGCTAAGTAACATGCTGGAAAGGGTATACATACATGATCTAAACATGATATTTATATTTGTAAAACTTAGGGTCATGTATATATATACTAAAGTATGAAACATAAATTTTGATCATGAAAACTTGAATAATAAAAACGTGTGTGTGTGTGTATCCTAGAGCCAATTTCCAAAACTCAAACTTTAACAATCTAATTCTTATATTGGTTCTAAGTACTACAAGTGCTTCAAGAGGGCTTTTCACCATATGATCTTCAAAGCTTGATTCTTGAGCCCAATTTGAGTTGACTTGAGTCCAAAACACTTTCTTTTAGGGTATAAACCTTCTAGTTGAGTTAGAATCCTGAAACACACTTAACCAATAAACAATATTAGTGCAAATAACTAATATGTTTTGTAATCATCAAAACACACTAAACACGGGTGATTGTAACCTTGGGCCAACATCTTTGTCTGTCTCTTATAATTTCATTTAAAGTCACTTGCTGCTCAAGCTGTTCATCCTTGGTCACATCTAATTCACTCCTCCTTCTTTTCTTGACCAGAAGATCATCCAAAGCTTCTTAAATAGATACTTTCGTGATCTTCTTTATATTAGGAAAATAATGTTTTATAACCCCTCTGTTCTTCATTGTACAGGTCTTATTCATAATAAAATCAGCCCCAATGATAGGTAGACCAAAAGTTAGGGCAACATCCTCCACTGTTAACTCAATATGTTTGCCCCCAATTCTAAAGGTCCTTGTATCTCTATCATATTGGTCTAAAATTCTCAGTACACTAAATTTGATTTTAGACCTTTTTCACCTCCAAATTCCTCATTGTAGAAGGCCATGAAAATTGGGCCAAATGGGGTCTTCTTGATCGCATCTATGAAATCGCCCTGAATGTGCTTTTTGAATTTCTTAATGAATTTGCACATATGTTTTAGGCTCGATCTCAGAGGACGAACCTTCACTTGTTGTTTACCTATGCCAAAGAAACATTAAAAACTTTAGTTTAATGTTTATTTAAAAATTAAAAGGGAATGAAAAACAAATGATTTTTAAAACAATGCGACCAAGGTCGCATACATCTACAACGCAAATTTAAACAACTGCGACCCAGGTCGACAGAGAAGGGAATGAAAAATAAATGATGTTTAATATACTGCGACCAGGGTCGCATAACTCTACAACACAAATTGAAACAACTGCGACCCATGTCGTCAGAAAAGGGAAAGAAAAACAAATGATTTGTAAAAAACTGCGACCAAAGTCGCATACATCTAAAACACAAAGTTAAACAACTGCGACCCAGGTCGTCAAAATAGGAAATAAAAAACAAAGGATATTTCATATACTACGACCAAAGTCGCATACAACTACAACGCAAAGTTAAACAACTGCAACCCATGTCGTCAGAAAATGGAATGAAAAACAAATGATGTTTAATATACTGCGACCAAGGTCGCATACATCTACAACGCAAAGTCAAACAACTGTGACCTACTTAGACTGAAAGGGTATGAAAAAAATAAATAATTTTTAAAACGCTACGACCAAGGTCGCATACATCTACAACGCTAATTCAAACAACTGCGACCCAGGTCGACATAAAGGGTATGAAAAAAAATTGTTAAAACCCTACGACCAAGGTCGCATACATCTACAACGTTTTTCCATACAACTGCGACCATGGTAGACAGAGAAGGAAATCAAAAAACTTGAAAAAAATTGGACCTTTGTCGCTGTGTTACAAAATTTATAAATTTAAAAAGGTATTCATGATCTCACGTTTGAGAATTTCTCTCTTATTTGCGACCATGGTCCCAAGTTTTCAAAAAAAAAGTGAAAGAAACTGAATCAAATCTGAAAAAATAATATAACTATTAAAATCCACAAACCCTAAAATAAAATTGCTTTTGTTTCCCCATTACCTTTTTTCGCGGATGATTTCTTTGGTGCCATATGTAGCAAATATATTTTTAAAAAACTGAGAAAATTTGTGAAATAATAGAACTAATCTCTTCAGAATGATCAAGTGAAATTTTAAATCTGTAAATTTTTTTGAAAGGAAATGTTTTACATAAAGTAAAAAATTGTGAGGGAGGGCATTTTCGTCAAATACAATGTTGAGGTGACTGATAGTAATTTAGGCGGGATTTCTCTGGTTTTTGTCCGCCAAAATTAATGACAATTTCGTGGCTATTATGTTGCCACGTCCCGCTGGCTGAGAAACTCTCTCAGCCATCAGTTGAGGTACAGTAACCCGTGTATATACATATATATATATATATATATATATATATATATATATATATATATATATATATATATATATATATATATATAGGGTAAAGTGTTCCTAGTAGATGTCCTTAGATTACAATCTAAGGAGACTGCTTAAAACTCCAACATCTCTGATCGCACATTATCATCTTCATATTTTAATATGTATACATATAAAAATTCAGGTGATTTGAAATTAGTTTACTCATTGATCTAATCGTACCACTTTGTTCTACTGTTAAAAACTGTTAATGTTTGAACTCAAAGAAAATAGAATAAACAAACTCTAAATCACATGATTTTTTATATATGTACATCTTAGAACATGAAGAGAATTATATGTGATCGGATCATGAAAAAATCAGGATGTTAGAGTTTTAAACCGTCTCCTTAGATTGTATTTTAAATACTTTTTGCTCATGCATCAAGTAGGGAAAAAATGGACGGCCTATAATAAGTTGGTTAGTTTAACGATGTAGAACATTTGAAACCTAAGAAAAATTAGTTTGTAGCGGTTTTAAATCTGTAGATCAGGATCAAATGGCCGAATCGAGAATTTGTATGTCTAAAGACATAGATCTAACTGATCGAAGCAGAACCGGCACTTGAAATGTGTATTTTATGAAATCAGTGAAATTCTTGTGTGTGCTAATGTTCCCTTGATACTTCCGTTATAGCATTGGCTCAACGGGTCGAATTCACAGGGACGGGAGGCGATAGAAGCATTAACAGTTCTTATTCACGTCGGTTGTTAACAAGTCTTCTTTGTTAAAAGAATGAAAAAGAAAATAAAATAAAATAAATTCAGAAGTGATATGCGAAGAAGACGATGAAATTGGCGATGAGAAAACAAATAAGAAATGATTGTCGATGGAAGAAAACAAGAAAGTAGAAATAAGAAATAAAAGAAAATAAAATAAGAAGTGGTTTTGGAAAAATGATAAAAGAGTTTGGAAAATAGTTTTTAAAACAAAGTAAAAAGAAGGAAAAGAACTATAAAAGAAAACTCATGACTATTAACTACTAATTGCTCCACTAACCATGCTAACCTCTTAGTGATAGTTGCCTCACATGAATCCTTGGCCATCACTAATCCTTGGCTTCAAGAGACGATACAGAGCATAGCACATAAGATTATTCTTCAACATTTAAACCACACATCCATACCACACAATAAGTTGCAAGCTACTATTAGATCATCAAAATCGGTTAGAGGTGAGCATGAAATAAAAAAGACATTGCAAATTAGCAACTTAATGGGTTAGATGTTAGAAATGTTAGAATGTTAGAATCTATCATCATGAGCCATCAATGGCTCTTGCAAGAGCAAGGCATTGTAGAGACTATTAGATTCATGTGGATTATCAAGTAAGTCGTTAGATGGTTAGTGGTTAGTAGTTAGATTGGTCATGAGAAGAAAAATTAACTAAGCATCATGTAGAAGATGGAGAAGATTACAATGGAGAAGAAAGGACACCTTTACATAGATTGTCATATCTATTACATCAATTTTCCTCTTTCTCTCTCTGAATCTCTCAGCCCTAATACATGATCTAAAAACAAAATAAAAATATAAAAGAAAGAAGAACACCTATACTACACTACACTAAATGTGAAGTCTTGAGTTGCAACTCTTTGTCTGTCTCTTATAATTTCATTTAATGTCACTTGTTGCTCAAGCTGTTTATCCTTTGTCACATCTAATTCAGTCTTTCTTCTTTTCTTCACTAGAAGATCATCCAAAGCTTCTTCAATGGATACTTTCGTGATCTTCTTAATATTGAGAAATAGTGTTTTATCACCCCCGGTCCTTCAGTGTACAAATCTTATTTATAATGAAATCTGCACTATTGATTGGTAGACAAACGTTAGGGAACTCTTTGTCTGTCTCTTATAATTTCATTTAATGTCACTTGTTGCTCAAGCTGTTTATCCTTTGTCACATCTAATTCAGTCTTTCTTCTTTTCTTCACTAGAAGATCATCCAAAGCTTCTTCAATGGATACTTTCGTGATCTTCTTAATATTTGAGAAATAGTGTTTTATCACCCCCGGTCCTTCAGTGTACAAATCTTATTTATAATGAAATCTGCACTATTGATTGGTAGACAAACGTTAGGGAAACATCCTCTACTGTTAACTCAATTAGTTTGCTCTCAATAAGAAAGATCCTTGACTCCCTATCATACTGGTCTATAATTTTTAGTACACTTATGTTTGATTTCATGCCTTTTTCAGTACCAAACTCCTTGTTGTAGAAGGCTATGAAAATTGCACCAAACAGGGTCTCCTTCATTGCATTCACAAAATTTGCGTGAATGTGCTTTTTGTATTTTCTGATGAATTTGCACATAGGTTTTAGGCTCGATCTCATAGGACGAACCTTCAGTTCTTACTTACGTATAGATGCAGAAACATTAACATAAGTATAAAATTAAAAAAAACACGGTCACAGTTCTTTTAAATAAATTTGAAAAAGACAAATGACTGCGACGTTGGTCGCAACAGTAGATAATAAATTATATTACTCTGCGACACTGCGACAGAGATCGTATTTTTCTAATTAACCCAATTAATTAACTAATGAAGACCTTGGTCAATGATTTAAAGTACTGCGACTCTTATTTCATCATAATGCGACCAAGGTCGCAGTATCTTATTAAAGTAACTTACTAGAACAGACTTCGCCCCAGTCCCCAAAAAAGAGAGAAGGGACGATAACACTGCGATCAAAAAATAATCTTAAAGACAAAATGGACGTTAATAAAATTTTTTAAAAAAATATTCTCAGACTGTTACCTAGGTCGCAGTAATATATTAATTTAATATAAAAAACTACGACACAAATCGACAAAGTGGAATGAAAAAAATACTATGACCTTGGTCGCAGTATTAAAAAATTTAAAAATTTAAAATAAAATCTCTAATAAGATCGTTAATTCCTATTTTCTTTTTTAAACTATAACATTGATCAAAGTTTCAGGGTAGAAAATTAAAAAATAATGTTTCAAATTGCATAAACAGATTTAATTTTGATTCTTACTTTTTTAAAAAAAAGTGACTTTCACTCTTAATTGCGACTACGGTCGCAAGCTTTTAAAATTAAAATTTTAAAAAAGTATTATATTCTTCTTTGGAATAAAATTTCTTGAAAATTTTAAGAAAATTAAATTTAGTATTATTTTCTTCTTTGGAATAAAAATTCAAAATTGAATTTAAAAAATCAGTGCAAGAGTCACTTTCAAATCGAAGTTAAATTAAAACAGGAAATTTTTTTAAAAAACAAAAAAAATTAAATTACAGCTGAAAAAATCAAAATATGAAGGGCTACATAACCCAAAAAATTAGGTTCTCTAGATTTCCCTTTTACCTTTTTTCGCGGATGATTTCTTGGGCACCATCTTGATCAAAACTTTGTTTTAAAAAATAAATTTTTTAACATAGTTGTTTGTAAAGTTTAGAAATCAAAAACACTAAATGCTTTTGAATTGATGAACTAAAAAATTCAGATCTGTAATTTTTTTTGGATGGAACGTTTTACAGACAGTAAAAAGTTGTAAGAGAGGGTATTTTAGCCAAAGCAATTGTTGAAGTGACTGATGGCTTATTCGAGCAGGTTTTTTTGGTTTTTATCTGCCAAAATTTTTAACAAATGCGTGGCTATTATGTTGCCGCGTCCCGCCGGCTGAGAAACTCTCTCTGCTGGCGGCTGAGGTACAGAAACTCATATATATATATATATATATATATATATATACACACACACACACACACACATATATAGGGGTTACTGTACCTCAGCTGGCACCTGAGAGAGTTTCTCAGCCGGCGGGACATGGCAACATAATAGCCATGGATTTGTTATTAATTTTGGACATCAGTCACTTCAACATTTCCATTGACGAAAATACCCTCACTCACAACTTTTTACTGTATGTAAAACCTTTTCTTTCAAAAAAAATTACAGATCTGAAATTTCAGTTGATCAATCCAAAAAATTTAGTGCTATTGTTTCCCAAATTTTTCGACCATTTTCGTTCAAAAAAATTGTTT